>RJVU01049572.1:3328701-3344077 GCA_003731715.1 Anabarilius grahami
TTTTTTTTTTTTTTTAGATTTACACAATTTAATTAATAGTAAAAATGAATCAAATTGAATCGAAAAATCCTTACTAATTTTAATTGAATAATTGATTAAGGATTGTTCAATTATTCAGTTATTACCTATCTTCATAATTCTAGTTTTAACTGTTAAACATTTTTGAATTTGACCGAATTTTAAATTTTCACTTGCACTGCACTGGCCTATATTATAATATACAGTGAAAGTTAAATGTTTCAATACACCTGCTCAAAACCATTTTTTTTTTCATGATTAATATTGCATAATGTGTGCTTATACAAACTGATAACCATACTGATAAGTGAATTGTATTCAATTATTTAATATATATATATATATATGAAGAGTTCAGATGCAAAAGCCTCTAAGTGCCATCTGAAATTTTCTTAAAAAATTAGCATTTTTATCAAGCTTGTATGTTTATATTCAGTTATTTCACTTTCATGGCAATGCAAGTGACCTATTAATTGACATTAAAGTGAAATTACTAAACCTAAACATACAAGCTTGATAAAAATGCTCATTTTAGAAGAAAATTTCAGATGGCACTTAGAGGATTTTGCATCTGAACTCTTCATATATATATATATATTGCAGTTTCAAGTATTTACATTAGGGATGTGCGCTATGACTAATTGATAGTCTTTTAAATGGGGGTTTTGTAATGACTAGTCAACTAGTTTAAAATTAAGAAACCCCTAGAAAACAGTAAAAAATAGGAACATTGTGTGTACATGTGATTAATTTAAAATAATAATTATTTCAATATCCAAATATGATATAATAAATCCCAAAGAAAAAAAAGGGGTTTATATTTGTGACGTGCTGTCTTTGCATTTGATCATTGCACATTATAAAAAGGTCAAGCATTAGCTGAATAAATGTTAGCCAATACAAACATATTTATAGAAAACAGTAGACAATGAATAGACAGGGTCAATAAGAGCAAAACGAATAGCTTATTCTAAAAAGAATATCAAGTATAAGTTAGCCAAGTTCGACATATAATGAGGGGTTGTGTTAAAGGGTTAGTTCACCCTAAAATGAAAATGATGTCATTAATTACTCACCCTCGTGTTATTCCAAACTCATAAGACTTTCGTTCATCTTCGGAACACAAATGAAGATGTTTTTGATGAAATCTGAGAGATGTCTGTTCCTCCATTGACTGCCTTTGCAACTGACACTTTGACGCATCAAAAAGTTCATAAAGAGATCGGAAAACAAATTCAAATGAATCGAGCGGTTAATCCAGTTTTTCTGAAGAGACTCGATCACTTTATGTGATGAACCGATTTAATTTAGGCTTTTACTTACATGAAAACATTGATTAGCAAACATATGCAGAGGCTTAACCGAACCTAATGACGCACAAGAACAAACCTCTTCTGGAAGCTCAAACATACCGGGTAACACACGAGAATGAACCTCATTGGCTACGCAGTAAATGTGTGTAAAAGCCTAAATTAAATATCTTCTTTTGTGTTGAGCAGAAGAAAGAAATTAATACAGGTTTGGAACCACTTGAGACTGAGAAAATTATTCATTTTTGGGTGAACTATCCCTACAGATTTATGGATTAAACACTCTAAAAAATGCTGGGCTGTTTGAACCCAAAATTGGGTCAAATTTGGACAAACCCAACCATTGGGTTAACCGTTGAAGAGTGAATGATTTTTAAATTTCCAGCACTGGAATGAATTATTATCACTCGCCATGGTGGAAACTCTCAGACAGGTTGTAGCCTAAAGCTTTCAGCGACAATGTGAATTGATGTAATTGGCAGGTGTGGTGCACTGCAAATTCAAACAAGAGAACTAATCAAAAGCATCAGAATAGCATTGCTTTGCTAAACAGCCTTTAAATGGCAGGAGGCAGCATCAAAAACAAGCAAAGCAACAAAATAATATTATTCAACTAGTGCTGTCAATCAATTAAAAAGTAATTAATTAATCACACATTTTTTTTTGTAATTAATCAAGATTAATTGCACCCAGCATAAAAAGTTTTTTTTATATATTTTATATTGTAATTATTTCACATTTAATCTCCAAACTGATGTAGAAACAACATAAATAGTATATTTTAAATATTTTATCTAAGGTAGGAAATATACAGAAATTGAATACATTTATCAAACACTTAACAGTCTTCACTGCATAAATTATAAATTAAATATAGATTAATCCTTATTAAACCAACAAAAGTTCAGTCAAGTCGATTTCACTCATCTCAGAATAGCAATATTTTCTGGAAAAATCCAAGTCATGTTTACTAATGTAAGTTATGTGTAGTAGCTAAACAAAACCACGCGTCTGCCTGAATCATTCACACAGAAAAAGTATTTTTGCAGCTTAATATTGACAGACGCTAGTCTATATCGCGATTAGAATAAAGAATTTAGGAATAAAAAAATTTACCATTCACAATCCTCGGCTTGATCAAGTTGATCCTCGAAATGAAAGTGAAACCAGTCACGCTCTTCCTCTGAGGTAAATCCTTTTAGAATTATATATGAAAAGTGCATGAATCTTACTAAGCTTGAATCATTTTTTCGAGCTGATGCGGGCGTTCACTCTGTTGCATTGATTGCCTCAGAATTTGCGCTTGAAAGCTACGTGCGGTCCGTGGGCGTGGCCGCATTAGTGGATAATGAGCTGACTCATGAACGACTGACATCTCTCACTTTACAAACAGATTACATAAACAGAATATTTTCAATATTTTCATAGAATGTTTTCAATTTGACTTACATGATTGAAAACCTGACATTTCAACGTTTCAAGACATATGTCTCATGTTTATGTGATTAGTATTCACTAAGTTACAGTTCATTTTCTGAGGACTATCAAGAATGGACTTAATTCAGAGAGAGATGACAGATTACGCATCATGTTAGTTTTCTTTATTTTGCAAAAAGCACAACATTTAGTTTTTACTCTGAGTGTACACAAAGAAAAAAAAGACATTTCACAGATTAGAATGGTGTATAACTCTTAATTGTATGTCCAAAATTGACGGAGTATTTTGAGTCTCTTTCGCATTGGTAAGAAAAAAAACCGAGGTGGAATTGCTGGCGTGACGGCCGACCCCTGAGTGTTAAGTTAAAGGCACACTGTGAACATTTTCTCCGCTAGAGTTCACTTATTCAAAACAAAGGCGTAGCTTGATGACGCCTTGATTTCACGGAATCATGGGAGGTGTTGTCTTCACATCTATAGCCGGTGAAAAAGAATCGGGACGGGGCCTCATGGAAATCATGTTCATGGATTAGATTATTAACGTTACTGTAGCATGAAGCAGAGCAGAGTGCTGTGCAAGCAGAAATGAGGCAGCTGGAGCGATTGATAATGAGAGACGAGTGCGACACATGGCTTGAGAGCAGCAGAACTTTTATTATGCCACAGTTGCCGATTCTGCTTCTTCCTATCAAGTGTATGTAGGGTAAAGCAGTGCTGTTTTATCATATTAGATACATTTGTGTGTTGAAAGTTGTTATAGTGCTACTTTGCGTTCGCTCGGCGGCTACTATGAGACACTTAATGCAGTAAGCTAGATCAATATTAGGCATCAAGAAAACGAGATTTAAACAATAAGACTTACTGTGTTAAAGGTACAATATGTAATAATTTTATCTGCTAGAGGTCACTAGAAGCCTATTCAAAACAAAGGCGTAGCTTGATGACGGCAAGTTTTAGAGCGGAATCTTGGGACATGTGGTCTCCATTTCAACCGACTGTGCAAAAGAATAGGGATTGGAGTCGGGAAGAAATCATGTTCATGGATGCGATTATTAACGTTACTGTAGTATGAAGCAGAGCAGGACCGAGTGTTGTGGGAGCTGAACGAGGCCGCTGGAGCGATTGCACAACACACGCCACACGAGCAGCGGAACTTTTATTATGCCCCAGTCGCCGGCGCCGCTTCCGCTTTTCCGGTCATGAGTATGAGGTAACGCAGCTCTGTTTCTCATATTAGATACATTTGAGTGTGTTGAAAATGATGTTATAACGTTACTCTGTGCGTTCACTCGGTGGCTGCTGTGAGACACCGTTGCACACTGCAGTAAGCTGATCGATTTTAGAATATCATATTAAATATTGGATGTCTTGTGTTGATAAATGGCATGCAATTAATTTTAAAACGTATTGTATGATGGATAAAATTATGTATTACTGTTAATAAAATAAAGCTGCATCTGATTATGCTATGTTAGCTATTTGACAAAATAGTGTTTTTCTCTGAGGCATGGTAAAGCATGGTACTCGAAACAAATCAAGAAAAATTGATATAAACAATAAGACTAAACATGTTAAGCTATATAACAACAATTCGTTTTCTGTCTATAAATATATCAAAACAGATTGTCTATTAAAACGTGTAATATTTTAATGCGTCTTTGGAAACAGTGGCAGACCGAGGGTTAACGCGGGTATGACGCAATTGACAGGTGACTCCTCACACGTTAGAAGTTAGAAGTACCGTGACTACTGTACTGTCCTCGATAAAGGAGTCAGTCAGACGGCAGAAGTGGAAGGGGGATCAAGCACGATTTTGTGTTGGTGTTGTTTGCAGTCTCTTTTTAATGATAGGCCTTATGCATTTGTCAATCATCGCCGCTTGCTATTTGGGGAATGAAACCAGCGCTACGATTGGTCAAACTCTTCTTCTTTTGCTGTTTCTTGATTTGAGTACTGTGCATGCACAGATGCATCACCAGGTTTTTGCGTAGTTTAGAGTGACAAATCGTACCAGCGTACTTTGAGGACAAAATGCATACCTGCTACGCAAAATGTGTCCACGTTAGCAGGTCTGCTCATATGTGTAGCGACACATGCATGTTTTTTTAGTGGCATTTAAAAATTACGGAACATGACGTTGAGGAGTTGGCAGCTATACTGATCTATTTGAGACACAAAATGAAAGGTTTTTTTTGTGCTTAGTGTTTTAAATATTGAGGTTAATTAAGTAATGCTTGAAAAAATTCATTAAGAGGTAGGTAGGACACTTTCACTATCAAATAAATGGAAAAATGTAAAGCATAAGTTTGTGTGTTCTTTTTTTTACATTGTGGAAAAAAAGGACAATCCTAAACAAAAATGCTAATGTTGTCATACTTTTTAATTAATGTCAGTTAAGTACTTTTTGAAATCATTAATTTTCATACCAGAATGCTATATGTTGTTGAGCACGCAAACAGCTCATTTTCACTCACAGAATAAATTTAGTCACTACGAATAATACATTAACAGTGGCATAAATAAATATAAACCTTTATTTTTGCATAATGTTGCATTCTAGTCCAACATTGGTCAGCTCAAGATAAACAAAATATTTCAAATGGAAAATAGCTTAACTGTCAGTTCTTTGTAAATAGCATATGTTGTATTAAATTATTCATATTGGAGAAACTAGATTGGTTGTGCAAAATAAATAAACCACAATATTTTATATTTGGTTACATTGTGAAAAGTACATAAAAGAAACTTATAATAATAATATAAACATTTTACAATATATATCAAGTCTCTGTGTAATAACACATACAACAGGACACAAGACAGATATAAAACCTTACAGTATAAAGAAGCCTAATGGTTGTTGTTCAGATTAACTGGCTTAAAGCTTATGTTTAAAAGCATGCACGCACGCACACACATACACGTTGGGTTTCCATGTTTTATGGGGACTTTCCATAGACATAATGATTTTTATACTGTATAAACTGTATATTCTATCCCCTACCCATCATAGAAAACGTTCTGCATTTTTACACTTTAAAAAAATATAATTTTGTTTGATTTATATGCTGTTTTCCTAACGGGACCAAACATTGTCCCACAAGTTCTAAAATTAATGGTATTACCATCTTTGTGGGGGACATTTGGTTCACAACGCATGGTTCACCAGGACCACACACACACACACACACACACTTTGAAAATTGTGGTTATCATCTAAAATAAATTGCTTATAATGTAAAAAGAATTTATTACATTTGGTTATTAATATCGGAAATTGCAAACAGGTTCTATAGAAACTATATATATAAATTTCTATAGAAATCTATAGGTCTACCAAAAGTTTCATTGATTAATCATTAAGTTCAGTTGGATTAAATAATAGACAAATGTATTAAACTGAACAAAAAGAGATGAAAATTAAAAGTTTGAGAGTATAAACTTTTATAAGCTTTTATAGCTTTATGAAACACTTATTTTATATTGTGAAAAGGATACTTTGTGATTTTGTGTATTGTACTAACAATTGAAAATATGCTGAAATGTTTGAAAAAAGTGCACATTTGATGATCTGTTGTGATATTAGTTTTAAGAGTTTTTACAAATTGCTTGTGAAAATTGCACCAAAGCAATTTAAAAAACTGTAATTGAATATAATTGTAATTGAAACTGTAATTGAATATAATTCTGCCGTTAAATGCGTACTTTACACCATCTACTTTATGCTTCAGCAGAAAGAGTCATGTGTCAGTCATGTGTCAGTCACTACTGGAGGTGCCACAACATACTGTGTCATTTTCTGCAATTTTCAGTGGCACATGCAACAATCCACTGGCACGTAACACTGAAAACCGGAAGTGCCGCCAAACCTAGGGGCATGTGCCAGTGGCATCTGTGTAAGATTCCATGCCACTTAATGTTAATTTCACTACTGGAGTTTTGCTGATAGTATTTAATTAAGTTTAAGTAAAATAATCTGATATTTTAAGTATCTTTATTGAATAAAAGAAAATTAGATTATTTTATCAAAATAAACTGAATATGGTAAAACTTTTTCTACATAAAACTAAAATAACCATCATTTTTACACTTTATTTCTCTCAACATGGGGACAGGAGAGCTGTCAGTCAATAAATTACTTATTTGAAAAAGTAACTTTTGGTGTAAATTGAAAAAGTAATGCATCACTTTACTAGTTACTTGAAAAAGTAATCTGATTACGTAACTCAAGTTACTTGTAATGCCCCCTATTACGATGCAGTGCAATTCGATTTCGATTCAATCCAACACAATGCGATTCAATGCAATGGAAAAAAATATGATGCTATGCAATTCAATATGTAGGGCTCTATGAAATACTTTTATATATTTTTTTCAAATTCTGTTTTATTTTGTTTGTTTTTACCATATTCAGTTTTTTGTTTTAATTGTTCTGGACTCCATTTTTAATCAAAAACATGTCTAATTAATTTAATTAATAAAAAGCAACTTTATTTATTTGTTTACAATAATAAGGCCCTATGAATATTTTTCCAGATATTCTGTGCTGTGTATTTGAATTTTTCTGGTAATCAAATGAAGGCATAAAACATTCATTTATTTTTAATCAAATGAAATTTAAATAAACCCTTTCATTCCTTATTCCTTCAAAAATAAAGTCTTAATAATTATTGTATTATTAGTAGTAGTAAGTAGTGGTATTATACTGTCATTAAGACATACATTATACCGAACAATAGTAATACAATAGTAGTGCATAATAGGCTACTACAATAGTAATAGGGCTATATTTCTGTCACAAGTTAAACCAAAGTTTTATTTTGACAATAGTTTTTCTCAAATGAAACAGTAAAATGCTCATGAAGTGACTCTCAGAGCTCTGGAGATTAGGTTTATGTGTTCATGTAGTCATATATTCAGACGGAAAACACTGGTAAAAACATCGCGAGCATCACGTGTGCTTCAGTATGTGTAGTAAACGTATTCACTCATCTGCACCATTCATTCATACAGAGACATGCAGAACATGCAGGATTTGAACATTTAAATAGTCTTCTTGCAGTTTAATATTCACAGACCCTAGTATATATCGCGATTTGATTTGTGTACCCACCTACTTTTGATTTATTTATCCAAAATTTGACAAATTCCGTGACATTCCGCATTATACAGTAAATTCCATTTTTATGAATGGATTCCGCGATTCCGTCTGTGTTTTCTGCATCGCAGAAACCATAGGGCCCTAAATATGGTACAGATCGTTCGCTTTTATTTCTTTGGTTCAGACAGACAGCAAATCATAAATTAATATAAGTGCCTTCTGACTTCTAACACATGGCCCTTTCAGAAACAGGCCTTTGTAGTGCCATGTTAATCTGTATATTCTATGTGACTCTCAGAACATGCCTCGGTCTCCGTAGTGTTGTTATACGTCATATTCACACAGCAGCAGTGGTGATGAGAGAACGCGCTTGAGAAATGATTTAGATAGGAGAATAAATCTACATCTAAAATATTGGTAACAAATTATTGGTCACTGTCTAAATAATAAAAGTATAGCGCATCTACTAATAATTATACATAAATAAATTGTTTTTTACTGATGCAAATATGTTAGAAATGATGCATCGCAATACAAATGCCAACTTGTATCCAATGCACACTTAGTTAAATTGATGCATCGCATCGTTAACTTTTATGCAGATGCACCGATGCAAATCGGTGAATCTTACCATCCCTAATATATATATATATATATATATANTACCATCCCTAAAGTATATATATCAGTGAAAAGCACATTTTTCATCAACTCACAAAACCCATGAACCCCATTTGGGAAACCAACCTAACGACTCAAAATATAAATCATTATTGTAGGCTTACTGTAGTGAATCGGGGTAAGACCGAGAACACAGTTTTGAACGATCTTCCATAATTTAATAAATTCTATAATTAAGGATTTTTATTTTGAAAAAAACATTGAATTCCATTTCACTTCCACAAAGCTCTCTTATAAAGCACACATTGATTTTAGTTATCTTAATTCAGTAAACCTCTGTGAATGAGAAATGTAAAGAAGGGAGTTTTTCCTATGCACTTTTTGCAGTTTTGCAGTCTATTGATGATTTGGGGATACTGACAGCTCACTAGACCTCAGTGACTGCCTGCTACGCCTCCAGGTCTGTTTTAATGGGAGCTCTTTCACAGGGGCCACACTGGGGGCCACCTGTGACGTTTCACCTTTGGGACCTGCCATTCGCACTGCTGACACTGATACCATCTCTAAATAATAGCCTCTCTCCTGCCACAATCAAAGCTCAGGGCCTGCCTGTGTAATAAGATGGGTGGGGCTGAGCCACCTAACACCAGCCATGTAGCTGTGGGGTCAAAGGTCACCGTAAAATGTTTGAACCACTGGGTCAAGAACAGCTCTGGCCTTCTCTAAAGATTAGGCTAGAATTACCTTTTTTTCCTGCTCTCCTATCTCACCCCTGCTCTAACCATTTTTCATGGAGACATGCATGATGGCAGCATTTTCATTGGATTGGAGAGCAGGCAAACACAATGATATGGAGCCCGGGAAGACACTTGTAGAAGAAAAAAAAAAAAAAACAAGACCCGCAAATCCGTCACCAAAGTTTTACAATTTGTCTCCTGTTTATAAAATTAAATGTATCTGGCCAAATTTGCCCATTGGCCTCTGTCCATCATGGCCTCCTAATCATCCCCATATACTGATTGGCTTCATCACTCTGTCTCCTCTCCACCAATAAGCTGGTGTGTGGTGGGCATTCTGGCGCAATATGGCTGCCGTCGCATCATCCAGGTGGAAATAGACAACAAATTATTAAGAATTATGTGCATCATAATCTTGTCCATCTAATTATTAGTGATATTCTAATACTCTCACTTTTTATAGACAGGGGTTGGTGTACTTTCAATACAAAATAGATTTTACCCCAAGCACTTTTTACTCGATACAAAATACATAAAGCATTTCCATGACAATCCTCAGTCGGCTAACACCAAAGGTGTCACGGAATCAACAACACCATCATTCCACCCATCAACACCAGATCACCACTCTCTGCCCACTCGTTCACAATTGCCTGAGTTCTAATTCCCTACACCTGCACACCCTCATCAATGCACCCTATATCAACCGTATTTGCCTTCACTTCAGTGTCTGATCTCTTCATTGACAAGCTCTTGAGACTCCTTACCTGTATACTCACCTGAGTGCTTACCTGCGATTCCTGAGATCCCGTCATCTGTCTTCCATCATCTGTCTGCTGCCATCCATTCTCCGTCTTCTGCCCTGATCATCTGTCTCCCTGCTCACCAGCCACAGACACTCGTCTTTCACCTGCACACAAGAAACCACTATTACCCACCAGCTAATTCTCCATCTGACTATCTGCTATATACAGACTCACCTGTGCTGGATTCCCATTCTGCTCACATCTCTAGTAAATAAAACCTGTTGAAAGGTACTTACCTGTCTGTCCTCTTCTGTGTGTGACAGAAGACCAGACCACAAACATGCAGAGTACCATGGACACGAGCGGGGATCGCCCAGTGGATCCATTTGCTGAACTCGTCCAAACAGTTCGGCAATCACGTCTTCCTGCAACACCTGCTCCTTCGTCTGCTGCCTCTGCCAGTCCCATGGCCCGACCAGCGACGTACACCGATGAAGCGGAGGATTGCAACGGGTTTATTCTACAATGCTCTCTCTATTTCGAGATGCAACCTCTTCTCTTCACTACCGATCGAGTATGAGTGGCCTTTATGATTTCTCTCCTCTCCGGACATGCTCTTCAGTTGGCACAATTGTTGTGGCAATCTGACGCCCAAGTGACGAATTCACTATCATCCTTCATCAGCCACTTTAAAGTCGTCTTCGGACAAACTGCTTCGGTCCTATCCATGCATGATCAGCTGTTCAACCTGCGTCAATGTGATGATTCAGTCAGCTCATATGTTCTGCAATTCTGCACTCTAGCAGCATCAAGTGGCTGGGATGAAACTGCCCTTCTCACCGCTTACCACCAGGGTTTAAATGCTGAGGTACGTCAACTTATGGTAATATACGACGATGTTATCGGATTGGAGAATTTAATTCAAAAGACCATCCGAGTCTCTCAGCGCCTCTCTGCCTGCTCGCTTCATCAACCCGCTCTGCATCCTCCGCCCTCCTTACCATCTGTCACCCTTCCAGCACCTAAACCAATGCAAGTCGACTCTTATCATCTGAATCATGCGGAGCATCAAAGGAGGATATTGAATCATCTATGTCTGTATTGTTGGGGAACAACTCTGTTTCAGAGCAAGCCCTTATCGACTCTGGGTCAGTGGGGAACTTCATCTCTCACCACCTCCTTCAGAGGCTCAACATCAAGAGGAAATGTTGTTCCCAAGATCTAGAAGTGCATACCATCCTGGGAAAACCGGTGGGCCGTGGTCACATCCTGCACTTCTCCCCCACCATGATGCTCCGCACCGGCTGTCTGCATATGGAGAAGATGCTAGAAGGATCCACCGCTGATGTCATCCTGGGACACCCGTGGATGTCACAGCATAAGCCTAAGATCAACTGGAACTCTGGTGAGATACTTCAATGGAGTGAATCATGCTTCAACAACTGCCTGTCTCCGGTTATCAAGGTCCCTTATTGTCATCCAAAATTCAGCTACGGCAGTTCGCCACCTGTGGTCGCCCTGAACGCCACCACTATCGAAAGTCCTGAAACCGAGAGCAAGGTAGAAATTCCTCCAGAGTAACAGGCTTTCCAGGATGTGTTCAGCAAGCGGTTGGCTACTCAGTTACTACTCATCGGCCATGGGACTGTGCAATCGACCTGCTAACTGGGGATACTCTGCCCAAAGGCAGAGTTTACCCATTGTCCATCCCAGAGCAGAAGGCCATGGAGGAGATGAATGGAAGACTGCCTTTGTGACACCATCAGGTCCCTATGAATATCAGGTTATGCCCTTTGGCCTGTCCAATTCACCCTCCCTCTTCCAGGGGTACATGAATGAGGTGTTCCGGGAGTTCCTCCAGCGATTCGGTATCGTCTACATCAACGATATCCTTATTTACTACCAAAGGACCGTCAAGGAACTTCAACGATTCTTGGGGTTGGCCAATTTCTATCGATGCTTCATTCATAATTACAGTCTCCTTGGTTCTCCTCTCACCTCACTCCTCAAGAACCGGCCCAAGTCTCTGTCCTGGAACCCGTCTGCCATTCACGCTTTCCATAGCCTCAAAGAAGTTTTTGTGTCCGCTCTGATCCTGATCCATCCTAATCCTGATCTCCCCTTCGTCATGGAAGTGGATGCCTCCACCACTAGAGTCAGAGCAGTACTCTCAAAGCGGCAGGGTGATTCTCAACACCTCCATCCATGTGCCTTCTACTCCAAAAAGCTGTCCCCGGCGTAGCAGAACTATGACATCGGCAATCAAGAGCTCCTCGCCATCAAGCTCACCCTCGAGGAGTGGAGACATTGGCTGGAGGGAGCAAACCATCTCTATGAGATAATTACTGACTATTGGAATCTGGAATACCTGCGAAAGCCTAAACGACTTAATCCCCGTCAAGCTAGATGGGCACTCTTCTACACAAGATTCAACTTTGTTGTCACATACTGACCTGGCCATAAGAACTGCAAGGCAGATGCCCTCTCTCGACTACACCATCCAGATCCTGAGTCCAGTTCTCCAGAGCCCATTCTCCCTCCAGCCATGATAGTCAGTCCCATCCAGTGGTCCATCGACGATCAGATCCTCCAAGCCACACGCTCTGAACCTGCTCCGCCGGGAGGTCCTGAGGGATGCATTTACATACCATCCGCTTGCCAGCTGTCCCTCATGGACTCAGCTCATACCTCTCTGGGCTCTGGACACCCAGGTAGTCAGCGAACCCTCTCGCTCCTCCGTCACCGCTACTGATGGCCCACGATGACCCAGGATATCTCCGATACGTCAGTGGATGCTCAGCTGTGCCATCACCAACACCTCACGTAAACTCCTAGAGGGAAAGCTGGTACCACTGCCCATTCCTCAACGTCCCTGGTCACACGTGGGCATCGACTTTATGACCCATCTACCACCCTCAGATTTCCATACCAGTCTTCATCATTGTCGACTGCTTCTCAAAGGCATGTAAACTGATCCCCCTGAAGGGCCTACCCACGGCATTTGAAGCAGCCGAGATTCTCATCCAACATGTATTTCATCACTTCGGCCTACCTGAAGACATTGTATCTGATCGTGGTCCCCAGTTCATCTCTCATGTCTGGCAAGCATTCTTCAAGCTCCTGGGAGTTTCCATCAGCCTATCCTCTGGTTACCACCCTCAGACCAATGGCTGAGTGGAAGATCCAGGAGATCAGGAGGTACCTGTGGTCCTACTGCCACCAGAACAGCTGGAGCCATTTCCTCCCCTGGGCGGAGTACACCCAGAATTCCCTCTGTCAATCCACCACCGGGCTTACTCCGTTCCAGTGAATCCTTGGGTACAAACCTCCCTTGTTCCCCTGGTCCCACGAGCCATCGGAAGTTCCAGCTGTTAATCACTGGTTCGAGCAGAGCAAGAGGGTATGGGACTCATGTGCATCTCCAACAGGCAGTGCGAAGACACAAGAAACAGGCTGACACCCGCAGATCTTCTACCCCTCGTTATCAGCCTGGAGAGAAGGTTTGGCTTTCCACCCGTGACATCTTCACCTGCCCTGCCGTAAGCTGAGTCCCCACTATATAGGTCCTTTCACCATCCAGAGGCAGCTAAAGTCACCTACCGACTCAACCTACCCTCACACTACAGAATTTCACCATTCTTTCATGTCTTACTCTTCAAACCCCACACTGAACCTTTGTTATCTCCCCACACAGGATCTGGTGACGATGAAGTACCTCCTCCTCCCAAAGTCGCTGATGAGGAGATCATCTACTGGGTCCATTCCATCCTCGATTCGCAACGGCGGGAAACCAGCTGGAGTACCGGCCATTTGCTGAGCACCCACAAAAAAACACGAGATACTCTCCATTGTAACCAATCAAAAAGTTGATTGAGATTTGGGTACCTCTCTGATTGGTGGATCTCACATCGGGTCCCAGCAGGTCATAATATTCAATTTTACCGTTATGTTTAACATTACAACATAGCAACCTGACAAAAAATCTTGTGCTTTCTGTGTTTTGGATGATGATAAATTGCAATGTAAGCAATTATTTGCAAAATCATCAGCTATATCAGCGAGAGAGCGACTCGTGACAACAAGTAAAAAATATGTGTTTTTGTTTGGATGGTAATGTATTTGTGTCTGTGTGTTTCTCTTCACGAGACAAGAATAACTTTTGTGTAATGAATTCATCAAACACACCACTGCATGGAGAAAATGTATAATTAATTGTATGGAATGTGGGCAAACAACGGGCGATTATTATTATTTATAATAATTATTATTATTTGACTACATTACCATGCAAATCTACTGCAAAAACAGTCAATGAAACCAACAGGTGAGCCATAGTTGAATCAGGGATGGGCCACAAATACAGTACAGTACAGTTTGCAAAACTGTGGGAACATTCATTCTCAACTATGCTTCTAGGTTCTCAGCCTACAAAAAATATGTAAACGCTATACACTGTAACTCCTTCACAGTGAATATATATAAAAATATAGAAATATTATATGTAATGTTTATATACAGGTATATACACAACACAGTGGGGTTCAAAAATCTTACTTCACTCCTGAAAATTCTTACACCGTGCCTACACCAGAGGTGAGTGGTGTGAAGCGATGCTACAAAAGCAAATAGAGCCCATTATAACCAATGATGCCGTCTATACTGGATGCAGCACGACAAATTACTGATGCTGAACTGATGCCCCGTTATATTTAATTAAAAACTTAAATGATGCCCCGTACTTAAAGTCATCATGGTACTTCAACAAAGAACAAATGGATTCACAACAGTCACTTTGTCGCATCCTGTGTGGACAGCGTCTAGTAATTCATTGCATAAAACATATTGTGGACAATATTTTTCCTTAATGCAAGTGAACAATATATGATGTATAGTATGGATGTTTTTTTATATGATTTTAGAGGATGAGGGCATATCACACAACCTGTCCATGTTGGCATCAGTATAATTTAGCTAGGTTCTACTAAGTGACCAAATTAACAGCAAAATATGAAGAGCTTGATTGAACGCACATTCTTTTGATGTAAACAACAAACAATCTGAAACAATTTTCTCTTTCTTTTTAATAGTCAATAAGCATATTTATTTTGCTTTAACCATTCATGATTTTGTGCTTTACAAATATGTGCATTTGCTTCAGTACAGACCTGCAACAAACTTTTGGGTTGCTTCCACACTTTTTGGTATGCTCTCACTCCGTCTCTCTTTCCTCTTTGTCTTCTCTACATATTGTACTTTTTGCCAACTCTGTCCATACATTTGTGTTTTTCCTTGCACTCTTCCCATTCACTGATTTTCCCTTTCTCTTTCTCTCATTTCCTTCCATTTTGTATGACTTGTTCTCTAACGCATTATACATTCATCCTCTCTCCTCTGGTGTTTTGCACT
>RJVU01049572.1:3344170-3362342 GCA_003731715.1 Anabarilius grahami
CTTTGCTCGGCTCAACGCTGGGTCTGCCTGCCTGCCTGCCTCCACTGCTGCTTCTTGTGTGGTCTCCCAGCAAACTTTATGATTTATTCAGCCAAAGGCAGAGGAGCAAGACCCCCAGTGACCACAGAGAGAGCTCCGCACGTGGGTTTAATGATTTCACCACAAAAATGTCTGCTATGGCTGGGGCTGCTCTTTCAGGGACACGAAGAGAGAGAGAGAGACAGAGAGAGAGACATATAGCACTCACTGCTCACATCCACTTGCTGACTGATTCACATTCCTACTTGGGTCGATTACCCAACATTGACATCAATAGGAATCAAGAAAAACTGATCACAACATTGTACACATATGTAGGCTCAACACCTATGTATATTTGGTGCTGATGGAATAGATTTATAGGTACATACTCTATGTTCTCTCTCACACTCTTTAAGTTCCCTCTTTTTCTTCTGTTCTTCTTCCAAGAACACATCAGTGGTAAAGTAACTGAAATTGGCAAAGCGAGATGATGTAACTAAAGCTTTGAAGGACAGTAAGAGAAAGCAAGAAAAAAAGAAAGAAGAAAGAAAGACCATGACAACCTTAATTTTTTGGAAGATTCACAGAAATAAATAGATTTTATAAAGTTGCAATATCACAACCGTAAAAAGTACAAAAGCACTTACAAAATGATGTTTCAGACTAAATAACTTCTATGCCAAGGAAAACAGTTCCAAAATAAGCGAAAGTATGAAGAAGTGTGTGTATCGTCAAACAACACAGACAGACAGTATTTAAGTGGAGCAGAGGGTTTCTTAATTTCCTACTCCCTACTTGCTGGTGAGACCTGCTCGGAGTTATCCTAAAACACACAAAAGCGATATTCGCACTGGACCAGTTTTCTGAACAACATTTGAGTTACAATTCTTATTACCGCACGTCTGTGATTTTATGTACCAATTTGGACAGGACTAACATCTGTTCATTACTGATGTGGGAGGGTGTGATTTCATGCAACAAGTATGACAAAACTTTCAATAAATAATTTTTTACATTATTTTAATTAATTAAAAAACATCTCAGTTTACGACTGTAACCTTGGTTCCCTGTGAAGGGGAATGAGACACTGTGTCTTGGATTGACCCTATGGGGACACCATCAGTGTGACTTGTGTCTGAAGCATGTATGACAAACAAGCTAAATGATTGGCTGACAACAGTTCATGACATCACAAGCGGAGCACCCAAAAGTATAAAAGGGCACCTTTAAAACACGTCATCAACGTCATCAGGCCCGAAGCATGGCAACGAGACGCAGTGTAATCTGAGACATTTCCTTTCAAAGTGAAACTTCGACACTGCATCTTGGATTGGCACCATGGGGAACCAATACCTGCCTCATTAAACTGTGAATATGCGCAAAATAATAGGCATAGCATAAATTGACTCTACGGATTGCTTAGCTAGAGTCAAACCCATGTCAACCCCAAAGGTACATCCAAAATTATTCATATAGACTATGTAGGGTCTCCACTCCTTAGGCCAATATCTTCCAATAGTAAGATACCTTTACAACCTTCCTCCCTCCCTCGCAGGACAGGCATAGCCTTATAAGGCCCCGAGAGCAGAGCTCTATGGATAATGGCTTAGCTATGTCAACTTCTTTTATCAAGACAAAGCTTAGGGAGAACTGACAAAAGGGAGAATATCAACTTGACCTTTGGTAGTACCACTACCTCTAGGGGGAGAATGCAACCCTCAACTTCATAAGGAGGGATGCAAATGCGAGAGCAGTCTACCTTCAGGGGGAGCCAAAAAATCTTGCCATCAAACTCAATCCCTAGGGAAACCACAGAGCTTAACTACCCAAGAGCAATTAGCGAAGAGTGCTCTAATGGGTGCCTTAGCCCGCGGCATACCAAAAATAAAGGCAGTATGTCAGGTGCTAAATCCTTAGTAAATAGCCCTTCATAGCCTTCAATGTAGCCGCTCCTCCAAGGGAGAGCCTACATCTATACTCATACACAGAAGAGAGCAGGAATGCAAAAAGCACATAGTACTCCCTGTTACCCCAAGAAGACCACAGGGGAGCTCGGGTACCACTTAAAGACCCCATTGTCAAGCAAACCCTACTTCACGACCCATTATGATGGGGAGGGAGAAAATGAAACTGAGTGAGATCTTATAAACCGCCCAACATAGATTCAATTACCCTGCTCTACCCTAAGGGGCATATAAGCAGCTTACGAAAGGGAGCCTAGGTCACTTAAGTCTACAACCTTCAGAATCACTACTTCTGTAAAAATGGAAAAGCAACGAAAGCAGGATGATGCATTGTCCAATCTTCTCATTACCCAGGTGCCAACACCTCAAGTGTTTCCCAACTTAAATACCCAACATTAGTTGGGGAGGGAAAAATACAATGTACTTAACCATCAAGCATTATACCAGACCTGTCAGAAGGTGGTTCAGGAATATGCAATACACGCCAAATCCATCATCAATCCGGCTTCAGAGCTTGATGTAAGTGCTTTATAACAACCTTTTGTGCCCCTACACCCTTCTTCAGTGACCACTTCAGGAGACAATCCCTACCCCTGATCAAGCAGTGGCTTAAATGGCAAGGCCGGAGTCTTCAGAGAAGATGACAGAAACCGTTTGTTGAGTCTGCACTGAGCGACTTCCTGTTTCCTGCGCCCCCCATGCCAAATCCAATCTGGCTGTGACGTGGGTCATACAATACAAAAGCTCCTCGTATGAGGGGCTGGCAGGCTGAGCTGGCTCAGTGCAAATGCTATCTTCGCCCTCTCCAAACACATCAACCTCCTTCTGGCTGGATCGTACCAACAGCATTCTCTCTGCTGGATCAGAGGATGCTGGAGACAGCAAGTCTTGATCCAACAGATCGCTCAAGCCAGTGACTGAGGAAATGAGAAAGAGCCATACCTTTTTCAAATTCCTCAGCCAGCTCGACCTGCGAACCCCATGACTTAAGACTCTGCCTTGCCTCAGCTTCAGTGGGACCAGAGCCACAAAGCGCAGATACTTGTCCCTCATCCCTCGAGAAGAAGGCCAAGCATGAGCAGAGCTTTGTCATTGGAAGTTTATCACAATAGGCACATTCAGTAACCTCAATTACTGCACATGCTCCTCTCCCAAGCATAATACACACAATTCCTGAAACGCTTGCTCAGTTCCATAGCGAATCGACATCACCACATGCTAAACAAATGGCAAACTGCTTGTGATGTCATGGACTGACATCGGCCATTGAATTGGCATGTTTGACATGCTTCAGACACCGGTCACGCACCCCCTCTGGAAGGCACGAGCACAGCAGAGATGACAGCCCACGGTGGAGTCAAGGGAGGTAGGAGCCAAGTTGTCGATGTGACTGATGACTTCCGGGGTGGAGGAGCAGAGTGCAGCGGAAGGCCCGCAAGTCCGTGGCAGAAGTAGAGTGATGACTGTCCAAGGGGGAGCCAGTGGGACAAGGGAATCCGGTTAAGCCGCAAGACCGAGGGTGTCTGGTGGAGCTGATGGTGGGAGGAGCCAAGGCGGAGGCGACAGGATCCACTGATGGAGGTTGCTTGACCTGAGGCTCGACGTCATAGAAGGGCATCTTCAGAGACGGCAAAGGGCTGCAAACCTTCAGCAGAGGCAGAGTTGGAGGACTGGCTGAGCTCTGCAGTGATGGTGACAGAGGTAGGCTTGAGGAGATGGCAATTCCAATTTCCAACAGGTTAATGAAACAGTCTCAGTGCTGTCTTTAAACAGTGATGATTCAGAACAGAGAGATAATTCACAGTCTATATATGTTTTAGAGCTGACTTGAAACAGCGATGATGAAGGAAGTACGGGGTGGGATCGGGTGGGAGATGATACCTTCGCGCTGAAGTCCATCAGCCAGTCCTCAGTCTCTATTTCCAGGGTGAGGGTCAGCGCTGTCCTATTCTCCTCGGGCTCTGGGTGACGTGTTGCGGTGGGTGGTAGCTATCCATCTGCGGGGGGCTCACACAATTTCTCATTGGTTGCAGGTGGTGAAATGGGCTCTTGGTCCGGCTGTGTTCTGGACTGGGGGTAGACGCTCTCCAGACACCGGAAGATGGTGTCCCTCCAGTTTAGTCCAGAGGTGTCTGGGAGGTCTACAGGGTGGTGGTAAATAGCCCCAATCCAGAACAATGACTTCAGGGTCTCGTCGTCAAAGGGACTGGTGACAGCAAGAAAGCAAATGTTCTCAGTGAAAGTGAAAAAATCCAAGCTCTCACGAGCCAAAACAGAAAATTGCGCTGCAAAATCCATATTGGGTCAGTTGTTCTGTCACAATACTAAAGATAATTAGGACTGAAGGCAGGAATTAATATAATAGACAAGGTTTTAATGATGAAGAAGGTAGGAATGAGTAACAGCGTATACAACATAAACTCATAAACATAAACTTCCAAGTAACCTAACATGCACACGAACAACAACCGACAATCGAAGACTGAACACAGGAACTAAATACACAGAGGTGACAAACTAAATGATGAGCAGCTGAGGTCGATGATTAGTGTCCTAAGGAAAAAGATGAGTGGCAGGAAACAAAGACAAAGAAACGTGACCGATGAAAACAAAATTAAAGTCCATGAAAACTAAAACAAACTGAACATATCTGTGATAAAACTATTAAGATGTTGTATGTGTAACATTTGATAATATAATGTAAAGCTTATTCACTACATTTTAATGTTGGTAATACTCTGATTCTGTCTGAATTTTAGAGAATGATCTTTGCACCTTATCCTCAAATACTACATTGAACATCCTAGCTCTCCTACATAATCCTAGCATCTCCTACTTATTCTATGCACTGCCAATGTGAATTAAAGTGTAACCATCCAACTCCCCTTTTAGGAAAGCCATTTTATTTTCACAGTGAATAGGTAACCTAAAACATGCACAGCTGATGATGGCATTTGTTTGTGTTAGAGAGCTCTTGATGATATGTGCATCAAGCATTTTGTTTGTGGAAGAAAATGGAGTTGAATTCATCAACTTGTGGACAGCATAATTTAATGTCAAGGGGCCCATTCTCCACACTCACAGAGCTTCTTGTGGTGGCATGTGTATTATCCTAAGGGTGGATTTCCATCGTCAGACCACTGCACATTATAACAACAACAACAACAAAGAAACAACAGAGTGACTGACGTTCTACTTCTTTCTAACCTCCCTCTATTAAAGCCTGGAAAATACAACACAAACATAAACATGCAGTGACACTGCTAATGCAAGACAGCTTAGGAAGCAGCTGCCCCAATCTCTTCCTGCTCCCTCACTTGTTTCTTTCTTTCTCACTCCCTTGCTCCCTGGAAGAGATTGGTAATGCCAGAGGCTTCCAAGTGTGACACATACCCATGTGTCCCTCCTCAGAGGGTGGGTTTGTTTGGCCACTGGTGCCCATTGAAACCATGTGGTTTTACCCACGATGGTGGCAGAGTGTTTCATGCTAATTATTATGAAAGAGTCATGAAGAGAGAGGGGGGTGGATAGTGGCAGAGTGACACAGGTTCTGTCTTTGGCCTTTAAACAGGTGATGTGGGCTGCTGTGGAAAACTAAGACCTCCTTGAGAGATGAAGGTGACAGGATTTTGAGAAACAACTTCTGGTTTCAATCATATTTGCCTCTCCCAAAATGGGATTTTGGACCATGGAGTTTAAAGCAAATAGTTCACCCAAAGGTACACATTAGGCTATAATTTAATCATTCTTATGGTGTTATGGTGCTGTCAAGCTTCAAAATGACAATAAAGCTCCATAAATGTATAAAAGTGGCCTGTATGATCCATGCACTCTTTTCTTCTAAAGCTAATATTATACACCTTATTTTAAATGTGGAAATAAGCTGTGAATGTGCGAGACTTCAGATTCTTTAGCCGCTATAGGGAAATAACGAGAAGAATAACAAAGTGAAGTAAACGGTAAAACTATTTGCACTACAAACCAGTGTGTTTATAATTAAGACAATACATTAAAATAATATGGTAAGAAATACCAGTTTGCAATATCAAGCAGCATAAAAATGTTTTGTACAGGTAAAAATAACTGGAAGCCAGACACATTCCATTTACAAATGGCCACGCCCGCTCTTAAAAAATAAGGTGGAAAGATTTTGCGAGAAACTGAAATTTATTTTAAAATTTTGACATCCATCCTAGCTCTCCTTGGGATGTTCATGAGATAATGTCAAGTTCAGTGATTCTCAACCTGCGGCCCGTCAAGAATGCAAATGCGGCCCGCGATAGGCCTACCACATTCAATTGTATTTTTTTATTTTTTACCATTTCACAAGTTTACACGTACATGAAATCAAAATAAAGTAATTCGTATTTTATGTAGTAGTAATTTATGAATATTTGGCGTGCTGTCCAGGGGAAGGCTCCGAGCTCGGAATTTGGCCTAAACCCAGTGTACTCCCCCTCCTTAACTGGGATAGAAACCAGCCAACAGTGAGGTGATGGGGTGGTGGAGGAATGCTGTGAATCTTGTCGCGGGATAGAGGTGAGGGACGGCTTTATATACCGGCTTCCTTTTGCACTGATCGATTGATTACCTGAATGTGCGCCTCCCGAATTTTGATAAATAAAACTTTGTATAAAGTAATTCTGATGATCATATATTTTTTTCAGACATGCGCAGACCTACTATGTACTGACGCAACGCAGGTAACGGACACTTACAAGCGCGCACTTAGGCAGAATTCCAATAGTATCAGTAGCCATTATTTTTTGTTAATTTATGGATCAAAATGGACAAATGTATTGTTAGAGGAGAAAAGCGAAATGAGGAACATGCCAATGAAGGAACACATGGAAACAAGAAGAGTTGTAGCATCAGCACCGAAGGTAGGAGAGTATACTGGAAGAATGGAAGAATCAGTTTGCTGTCAATGAGCAAGATGGGCAGCCTGTTTGCTCTGTAGTAAAGTACTTGGCATATGCACAACCTACTATGTCAAAAGACATGTGAATTCAATGTGTTTGTTTGATATATTTGTATTTTAAATCGATAAAAATAACAGCATCGGCGCACTTGCGGCTGGAATCTGGCCAACTCGGCTGCGCTGGTGGATTCTGTGCAAGGGAGCAGAGATTGTCAGAGATTGTAATTACAATGCACTCAATGTTGTATGTAAGAAGAGTTGAGAAACATTTGCTTATTAAAGCATTTGTGGCCTATAACATTCTGTTATTGTTTGGTGACTATTACGATGCAGCTGAAGAGAGTTTACAGTCATACAGTGTTAAATAGCTACTTAAAGTGCTTGTATATAGTTTGTGCATGTTTCTGAGAATTATTATCTGATTACTGTAATGCTAATGTCAGTTAGTTTTTATTTGGTGGAATACAATCTTCTCATTTTCTGTGACAAACTGTATATCAGTGGATTGTGTAATGTGTTTATTGAACAAGAGAGTTTTACTTTGATATGAAGAATCACACTTCCAGCAGTCATTTCAACACTGTGAAACAAAAACTATTATTACTATTAATCTGCTAATACTATAACATTAAATCTAATTGTACTATGGGGCTGTTGAATGCTTGAATCTGATTGGTTGACCAACGTTCTAAGATTTGCAATTATTTTCAGGGAAAAGCACGGCTAAAGTAGTTCTAGGCAGGTCTTGACCACATTGCAGCTCCATATCACTTCGCCAAACGATTTAAATTATTTGAATAGGTCCTACGCCTACAACCGCAAAAGAAACAAAACCCACAACACCACCGACCAAGCAAATAAATATAGTAAAGAATGGATGAAAACGACAAATTATTGTCATGGTTTTTGCCACAAAATACTTTTTATTGTGTCCTGAAAGCGCATACTCTCTCCTGCTCGCTCTCTCGCTCTCTTTCAAACGTACACTCGTCACGTACTGTATAGTACGGACACACACTCGCACAGAAACGTTGCTCTGATGAATTAATCAGTAAAATAGTTTAGCAAATTAAAACATACGTGGCATTTCTCACCAGTAAGGTAATAACTGTGCGGTTCTTGAAGTAGATAAACTTATAGTTTCGCTATTAGTAGAGACAGTGCTGCCGTGAGAGATGCACAGATTCAGGTAGGTTAATTCACATATGCTTATTCTCTCTCTCTCTCTCTCTCTCTCTCTTAACTGCGTTAATAACCGTATTAACGGTATTATTCTGCTATTAAAGCTCAAGCCTCCGTTACTAGCTCTGAAATGACGTTTTGGAATTAGCAACGGAGGATTGGGATGAGATGCGTAAGAAATTAGTCCCACACACAAGAGTGTTTTAAGGACAAAAACCTGACAAATGTCTTGAAATACAACATCGTGTCTTGAGGTGTGGTAACTGTAGTATAAGCGGAATAATTGACCCCGGGCCATTGAATTCTTAGAAAATAACGCATTTCTACTCGGGTGTGCATTATTTTCTAAGAATTAAATGGCCCGTCGTCAATTATTCCCTACTTGGTTTGCATCGGTGACGTCATATGTAAATGATATGTGGCCCATGAGACTTGCACTTGAACCATAGTGCAGCCCATTGGAAAAAAAAGGTTAAGAACCATTGGTCTAGTTTTGAGTCAAGTCTTTTCAATGAATTATCAAGTTCATAAAACCATTCGTTCATAACTGATCTGGTTCTCACTGACTCTGTAATTGATCTTAACATCCACTCTAGCTGCCCTTGGCATGATCGTGAGAGTTTATAAATTAATTAGCAACGCTCAATTCATGAACAAATCGATTGTTTGAGTAGGATCTTTTTAACGAATTGGTTGATTCAGTTAACAAAATCTATCTGTCTGAATGATTTATTCACAAATCAGAAAGTTTCAGTTCTCCAGGTCAAATCTCTGTCTCCATCAATGATTCTTTCAGATTCACTGAATGACTTGACAGGAAGATTATCAGTGAATAATGCGTTACATTTTTGTCAGCTTGTCACACAATGCCATCGTATGGCTTTAAAGTCTTGTAATATGGAATGTGTGTCTTTTTAAATATGTTTATGATAATATTATGGTACTTTTCCTTTTTGAGGCTTGAAAGGTCCAGTTCCCCTTCATTGTAACTGTATAGAAATGAGTGAGCAGAAAATTTTTCAGAATTTCACCAGTGATTTTGAAGTTGTACGGTTTTTGGAACAACATGACAGTTAGCAAATAAAGACAGAATTGTAAATGTTTTGAGTGAACTACTCCTCATTGCTGCTCTCCACACCCCTCCAGCACAGTTGCTACAACTCACTTTCTCTCGTTTTCCCTTCCTCTCCTCTCCAGTGAGTTGTGGCGTCTTGTGAGTAATGACAAATGTTATTACGCTCCCCTTTAGATTATTTTAGCACACACTGCAGAGTAAATCACTGTGTTTTCCTAAACCACGGGTCATTTGCCGACCCCATGTTTGAACAGCTGTAATGAACCCTCAGCATTAATAACTTCTCAGGGCTGAGAGAAAGAAACAGAAAAAAAGAGTGAGACAGAGAGAAAGGATGAGGTGCTAACACTCTGTGTATGTTTTGGAGAGTGGATTTTTTTTTATTAGAATGGAACTGACAGATATTGCTGTTTTGGCACAGACAAAGATATACTGCGCTTACATCCGAGTCTGGTATATAATTTCTCAACTGATAACGTCACTTATTAAAATGATTACGTTTTTAGTGGATCCACAAGGAATATGTGGTCACAGAAAACATCTGTAATTCATATATTTTTACACATGCCATGAGCTTTGCATCTTTAAATATTTTGGAAAATTTGATAATGCAATAGTACTCTCAGCTCTGTTTAACAGTAATATTCATGAACAAAAGGGATATTTCACCAAAAAATACAAATTCTGTCATACTGTCATTTCAAAATGACTTTCTTTCATTTGTGAAACACAAAAGATGTTTCGAGAAATGTCAGTTTTTTTCTCTCTTTATACAATGGAAGTCAGTGGGATGCAGTGCTGTTTGTTTCCCAAAGTTTTTCAAAATATCTTATTTTGTGTTCCACAGAATAAAAAAAATGTTTTGGAAAGACATGAGGGTGAGTAGTTGGGGGAAAAAATTGCACTTTTCTGTGGATCATACCTTTAACATAGTACTAAAAACATTTTAAATCATTCCACAGATTTCCCACCAACTTTCCTTAAAAATCAGCGCAGGGAAAAAAGGAGGCAGATTCCTTTTAGGCCTACTCATTAATGCCACGGAAAGGCTTCAGGAGTGGAGGCTACTTGACCATTGTGCTCCGATCCAAATGAAACTCCGCTCATTCCTTAATTTCCCACAGTAATGATTGGGTATCGCTCTAAACGTGGCCCCACTCACGCTAGAGTAAGGGCCGTAGGTATATCCCAAGGTTCTACTTTATTAAGACAACATGTCATTACTTTTGTGCTAAGTTATAATTGAGAACAAAATGGATGCTTCTAAACAAAGAGATAATCACATGGAACAGTGAGTCTGGCCAGCCCTTGCTTCTAAAAATAGAAAAAAAAACATACATTACTGAGGAACCACCTGAAAGCTGTCCTTTTCAAGCTCAGCCTTGAGTCCTTACAACTTCGTAACATGCAGTAAACGGTTGACACTTTCTTATATTTTGATGCTACATTAAAACATTGAAATGTTTTTCTTTCTTTTCTTTCTTTTCTCAAACTTGAAAATCAAATGTTAGCCTGGCTGCTAACGTCCTCATACTGTACTTTCATTCCTGTTGGGTGGTTCTTCAATCCTCCCTGTCAGAAAAGTGTGATGTGAATGTGTCTTGGTTACTGGGTAAACACAAAGCAACCGTTGTATATTTCTCTCTGCATGTTTGCTAAACAGAGATTGGATGCTGAAAGGGGAAAGTATGTCCTAATGATGTCTGAACAGGTCTGGACAGGCTACAACAATGTGTGATGTTTGTTGTCTGATCTGATGCCCTTAACATCATCTTTCAATCTTGCTCATTTCATTCTCTCATTGCTTTTTCCTTGTCATCTTACAACTCATCAGCATGTAGAAGCTGTTTCTGAACCATATTTGTCTGTCAGCACCTCTCAACTGGTCCACCTTATCTGTAATTAAATCATCCCGTGCTGATACTGTTGGATCTGTTTCAGTGTGACCAAACATTATTAGGACCCACCTAATGATGATATATGTCAGCATCCACTTCTAGCTTTCATTATACCAGTGTGTAGGCACCTACAGGATTTACGCCATTGGAATTTTTGAACACTACGTGTCGCCACCCATACCATTCACACGTGACTTCACTGTATACTCATATTCAGCAGTTTGTTTTCAGCAAATTGAAGGAATCTTCTAGGTTCAATACAGATTCAATACAAATTTTGACAAATATTACTCATCACAGTTAAAAAAAAGAGAGAGGCATTTACTATGGAAGCACACAGGGTCAGGCAATAGTAATAAATATTACACAGTTTCATATACAAATACTATGCAAAAGCTTGGGGTTGGTAAGATTCTCTTGGTAAGTCTCTTATGCTCACCAAGGTTTGCATTTATTTAACAGTAAAACAGTAATATTTTGAAATATTATTACAATTTAAAATAACTGTTTGCTATTTTAATATATTTTAAGTTGCAAGTATTCCTGTAATGGTAAAGCTAAATTTTTTCAGCATCATTACTCCAGTCTTCAATGTCACATGATCCTTCAGAAATCATTCTAATATGCTGATTTGGTGCTCAAGAAACATTTCTTCTTATTATCAATGTTGATAATATGTTTGTGGAAACTGATACTGTGATCTTTTTAGGATTCTATGATGAATATTACTAATGAATAATTTTATCGAACATTACAATATTACATACTGACCTCAAACGCTTTGAACGGTAGACATTAATTGAATAAAATCCTTTATACTTTGTGTGAAGTTATAACCAATTTTTCATCTTCAAAGTCATGACTACATAATGTCAGTAAAACTGGTTATTGTCACATAATATGTGCAAGGACACCAGAAAAGGGGAGAAAATCCACTCCGAATTAAATAGTTAAAAGGCATAATCATCCACTTAAAAATAATTCAGAAAGATGATCTAGATAGCTTTACAGCTCAGATAATAATGTTTTTAGTGAGTGACTTAGTGCTTTAACAAAATTATGAAATTATTATTAAACTGATAACAATCTAAACATTAAGATTTTTAGTTAAAAGATTATTAGGATATCAGTTATTAATCATCTGGTAATCATCTGCATCATTTGCAAATAAAATGTAAATCAAATTGTTCATATACATTTTTGGGTGTGTATGAGAGAGGATTGTCTGGTTTGTCCTAGCATTTCTCTTCTTCATACGGCAAAATATAGCAAAATAATTAAAAAGCCAGTCTTCAGGTTTTTTTGTCATCAGAGGACCTTGTTCTGAGCAGATCTTTTTCTTGTAATAAAACACATGCTCATATACACTCTTTAAGCCATTTGATGTACTGCATGCCTACTTATCTGTTCTGGATCTCAAACACACAAGAACTGTAATGGAAAATGACTAGCCGATATCACAACCCATGTTGTGTAATGCCACTGAAATAGGGTTGCTAAATAATGTGTGTGCAGTGATGTGCAACAATATCGCTGTACAACACTCATCAATGTACCATAACGTCTGTGGGGGGGTAAAACATATTGGGTTAGGAGGACACACAATATGGCAAAGTTTGCCGTATTCATCCATCCTTCCTTGTACCACCTAGCGAGAAAAAAAGGGGGTTCCGGAAAGGTTGTGGTGGTAATAACATTGCTCATGTTGGGTAAAGAAGCAGAGAGCGTGTAAAGACAGACCTGGTTCCTATGGGAGTACAGGACCAGCTGCGAGCACAGGGTGTGAAGTGTAGGGTTTCCTCTGAACATGGAGACTGCCAGTCTGAGGGCTGTGCTTCACAGGTATGCCACAGACACTGAGGACGTTCATGTTTCAGCCCACACCAGACCACCTGGGATGCTTATCTCCCTGTGGAGTACCATGTTTCACACACACACACAGTTATACATATTAGGTGAACATGCACACAGTTTTTCTCTCACACACCCGTATTAACACACAGGGCCACACACATCAAGTTCATATACACACCACTGACAGCCACACACACCTTGTCTCTGTGCAGAACTCTCACACACAATCACTCTTACACACACAAACTAACTGACACACTCACCGGGTGTGTCCGTCAAACAGACGAGCTCATAATGAGTAGATGTGCTCTAGCCGGTGACCCACGTCTGCTGTGGGCAGGTTTGTGTGCGTTGGATGAATGCAGGGGGTGTCATCCGGCCGGCAGGCTGCTTGACCCCTCATGGCCTCTCTGCTATCTGCAGTCACAGATCAATGCCCCCAGCTTTCATTCTCCACATTTCCTCATGCCACTGCTCTTAATGCCTCGCTCGCTACCACGGGCCAGTTTCCTGTGTGGGCAACATGTCATACTATTAGAGTGATGATCATTTCTAAAGATCTTTTTATAGAAATTCAGTTAATATTGCAAATTTACTGAAAGCACATCTGTATTTTCCTCAACATTGTTTGAGAGAGTTTAAGTTTATTAAATGAGTGGTTCTCAATGATTTTAAAGTACTGTGTAAATAATGGGTTTCTTCAACTATATGGGCAGTTATATAAAATAAACTGGTAACACTTTATAATAACTGATTGCTATGAAGCATTAGTAGCATTAGTAAATAGTTAATTCATCATTTATAAAGCATTAATAGACATTAATAAGCAGTTTATAAATACAGCTATACATGCTTTATTCTTGATTTATAAGCATATCTATAATGTGTTTAATAATTGTATTTTCATACTTAATTTAGAAATGATAAATTGATAATTAATAAAGTATTATATTATTTACAAACCAGTTATTTAGGAGTTGTCAGTGGTTTATAAGATCATTTAGAAAGTATAAGTAAATGATTAATAAACTATTTAAATGTACATTTATACATTGTATTATTTAGACATATAGTAATAGTTGTGTTAATAAATGCTTTATTAACACTTATTCCTACTGTAATTCATGATTAATTCAGGCAGTTATAAAACATTTAGTAGTTGTCAGTTAACTATTTTTCTGAGCTCATCTAGAGTGAGGACTATTTATGCCTCAAAGCTTTTACAAAGGAGATTTAAAAGCTCAGTTATCTTCTAGAGTGATACAGAACAGAGAAACATTTATTTCAAGATGCAAAATAAATAAATAAATATACCTCTGCAAAGTCATAGAAAATCTGTACACCTCCAGAAAACATAACTGTGCAGTAAAATTAAACTAAGCCTCTGCAATCTGATATAAAAATACATTTCTGTAAAGTGTAAACATTGCTGAATAAAAATTGACCAGTGCCAAAACTGGATTAAAGGAGTGCCAAAATAAAACAAATACAATTTTTATAAAACAACAATAATTAAATACAGTATCAAAACTACCTCAGTACTAACTTTAAAACATTAGAGAACAGCAGTGCAGAAGATAACTGTATTTATAAACTGTGTGTAGTCGTGCAGATAATAGAAATGGTACACAATTTGAAACTGAAGAACTGTGCAAAAAATGTCAGATTGCAGTGAGGTACAATGACTAAATGTTCATACATTTATAGACAATGAAGAGTGGGTGATATATCAGCATCAGGAAAATGTTCAGGTTGGGAGGGAAAAATTTGAAGCTGTGGGCTATTTCCACCTCTGCCCTGCTGACGAGTAGAGGTGAGTGGGGCACATGACATACCCTGAAGACAACAATTACCTCTTTTGTCTTCTTGTCATACAGAGAGTTCATATTTCTTGCTCTCTCACCTCTTCTATGAAAATTGTCTCATCATTATCACAGATAAGCCCTGCCACTGTGGTGTCGTCACTGAACTTCATGATATGGTTGTTCATGTCCCTGGCAAAAGTCTACAGCTTGAACAGTAGAAAACTAAGGAGAGAGCCCTGGGGGGTGCTGGTACTCAAGATGATGGTTTGGGAGGTCTGGACATTGATCCTGACTGCCTGAGGTCTGTTAGTCAGGAAGTCTAGGATCCAGTTGCAAAGTGTGGTGCACAATCCAAATGTCTTTGATTCGTCAGTTAATGTCAGTGGTAGTGTTCAATTCTGAACTGAAATCAATGAACAGTATTCTTACATAAGTGTTTCGATTGTATAGAATTTATAGATGGTAGAGGGCCTAGTGTATAACAGATTATATGGTGTCCTATCCACAGTATAATGGTTCTGGATAAGGGGTCCAATGTGGGTGGGATGGAGGACTTGATGTGGGTCATGACCTGCTGCTTGAGGCACTTCTCTATGGCAGGGGTGAATGCAATTGGCAAACACTTATTTCAGGCATGTCACCATTGACTTTTTTTGCCACAATTATAGTGGCAATTTTGGAGCATGGAGACAACTTTTTGTGTCAGAAATGTTATTGATATTGCGAGGATATCAATCAGCCAATTAAGTCACGCACATGACTGACTCACTCCTATAGATGAATATAAAATTAATAAATATTAAATTTTAAAAATTCAAAAACTACAATATACATGTATGAGAGTGTATATACAAGTATATTCTATTATATATTATGTAGATTATTTAAAATATTGGTTGCACTTTATTTTACAGTACATGCACTTACATGTATTTACAGTGTACTTACCTAAGAAAGTATTGGGTAATATAAGGTATCTACATGGGTTAAGGTTAGGTTTAGGGGTAGGTTCAGGATTAGAACTTAGTTAATACCCAGTGATTGCAATTACTATAACAAGTACACAGTATGTACAAGGGGAACAGGACTGTAAAATAAAGTGCTACCAAAATATTTAATATACATGTCTATATATTTTTTTTTTTAGAAAATTAAAAAATCTGTTTACACACATACACACACATATGTATATATATATATAGTTTGTCAGGTAACTGTCATCTTGAAATAAACATGGTTTGATGAGATGATATTGAGAAGCATGCCAACCACTGCCTGTTTTTGAGCTCACATGTAATCTTCAAATATTTAATTTTTATAAACTCAAAGCAATATTATGCTTCATATCCTGAATAAAGACAGAGTGACCTTTTTATATTTTAATGTTTCCTTTTATGAACATTCCTCTATCCACGAGTCAAAAGCATATTCAGAACATGATGGCTAGCAGCACTGCCCACACACATTGACTAAAACTGCTCAAAAAGAGCCAAACCACAAGAATTCGAAATTAGGCGTTTAAATGTCCAAATATTCAAAATAGTATTATAATATAATTAGGATTACACTGTATATGGAATAAAGATATTCAAGATAAGTACCTTAAGAATATTCTAAACTCTATTAATGTTTACACAAGGCATTTATACACATGGCAATACAGGTATTTGCAATAAGATGTATATTTATGTTTTATATAAACATTCTCATTCTTATTATCTAATCTCAATACAGACTGAACTGGCCTAGATCAGACAAATATACTTATTTGGAAATTGTACTTGTATAATTGCCATTATACAAATTAAAAGACTTAAAGGGGACCTATTATGCAAAATTCACTTTTGCATGGTGTTTGGACATAAATGTGTGTTGGCAGTGTGTGTACACAACCACCCTATAGTGATAAAAATCCAACCACTCCTTTTTTTTAATCCCCATAAATCATAAGCAGTGTCTCAGAACAAGCCGTTTCCAGATACCTGGCAGTGTGACGTCACATTAGCCACAGGCCCCGCCCACAGTGTTGACAGACACTGCCGTTTTAACATAGAACTACCCTGAGCGAGTTCACAGCCAGTTGTAGTGTCTGCCATTGCTGCACTGACGAGAATGTCTCCCAAGCGTTTTAGGTGTTCTGTAGCTGGATGGATTAACCCACATAGCTCTCTCCATTTACTCCCTAAATCTGAGCCGCTGAAGACAAGGTGGATTCATTTTGTTTTCCAAGAAAATGCTCCCTCAATTCTACCAAAATTCGTTTATGTCTGCGCGAATCATTTTACACCGGACTGCTTTGTGAACGAATATCAATACAAAACCGAGGTAGTGCTAAAAATTTGCTGCTCAAGGATATATCAGTACAATTTGTTCGTGATCTAGCTTAAGATGTAATTACAGTCTCCATAGTGATACTGGATACAGCAGTAATGAAGGTGAGAGTACTTTATTACAGTTCATGAGAGTTGATTTATGGAAATAAAGTGTAACATTACCAGTTTATTAAGCAACACCCGAAAAGGCATAAGGTCTTTATATATTTGTTTACTGTTAGTTGTAACAAGTGTTTCTGTGTAACTCGCTGTGTATGTTGATGATAATGCAAGGGAAAGAGATTGTCACGGATGCACAGAGACAAGATGTTAGGATCCAAGCGCAGCATTTAATGGGTAATCCAAAAGCAGATATCAAACAGGCAAGCAGTCCACGTCAAACAGAAAACCAGGAACAAAAGTGCACGTAACATAAAACAACAAACCACAACCAAGGACAGAAACCACCAAGTATAAATAGACAGACACTAATGAGGAAACAAAACAGCTGGGTGCAATGACATGGGATAATGAGTCCAGGAGGTGAGTTATGGGTAATGTAGTTTAAGGTGAAAAATAGTCCATGTTGGAGTGCCCTCTGGTGGCTAAACGGGGCACTCCAACTCATGATCATGACAGTACCCCCTCCTTACGGAGCGGCTACCAGACGCTCCATGAAACAAAAACAAAAACTCTCAGGTGGGAGATGGACTGGAGGAGGACCAGGGGGAGGGACGGTGGGCCAGGACCAGAGCCCCTGACTGAAGGCCAGGGAGGAGCCGGAGGAACAGACCAGGTGGGTTCCAGCAGGTCTGGATTCCTGGCTGAGTGCCAGGGCGGTGCTGGAGGAACTGACCAGGCGGGTTCCAGCAGGTCTGGATTCCTGGCTGAGTGCCAGGGCGATGCTGGAGGAACTGACCAGGGGGGTTCCAGCAGGTCTGGATTCCTGGCTGAGTGCCAGAGCGGCGCTGGAGGAACAGACCAGGCGGGTTTCAGCGGTTCAGACGGCCGGGGCAGTGGCAGCAGGGATCCACGGGCTGGAGGCCTCTGGAGCGGACTCACGGGCTGAAGCGGCCTCTGGCTGAGCAGGTGTTGCCCAATGGATTCTACGGGAGAGATATCTAACAAAGTCCCAAAAAT
>RJVU01049572.1:3362572-3379255 GCA_003731715.1 Anabarilius grahami
TCCTGGCTGAGTGCCAGAGCGGCGCTGGAGGAACAGACCAGGCGGGTTTCAGCGGTTCAGACGGCCGGGGCAGTGGCAGCAGGGATCCACGGGCTGGAACGGCCTCTGGAGCGGACTCACGGGCTGAAGCGGCCTCTGGCCGAGCAGGTGTTGCCCAATGGATTCTACGGGAGAGATATCTAACAAAGTCCCAAAAATCCAGGTTTTGAAGCCCTTCCATCTCCCATTGAGGCAGTGGGTCCCTTAGGCACTCATTAAACAAATCCTTAAGGGCCACCTCATTATACTCCAGCCCCACCGCCATTGTCCAAAAGAACTGTGCGAAGCAGCCTACCTCCCATTCCCCCTGCCACAAGGCCCTCACCGCCCCAAGCAAAGCCACACGCTCCCTGCTCGTGGCTGGCCGACGAGCCCTGAAGCTCATGCTGCTGGATCTCTGCAAAGGTGGTTTGTTCTGTCAAGGATGCACAAAGACAAGATGTTAGGATCCAAGCGCAGCATTTATTGGGTAATCCAAAAGCAGATATCAAACAGGCAAGCAGTCCACGTCAAACAGAAAACCAGGAACAAAAGTGCACGTAACATAAAATAACAAACCACAACCAAGGACAGAAACAACCAAGTATAAATAGACAGACACTAATGAGGAAACACAAAACAGCTGGGTGCAATGACATGGGATAATGAGTCCAAGAGGTGAGTTATGGGTAATGTAGTTTAAGGTGAACAATAGTCCATGTTGGAGTGCCCTCTGGTGGCTAAACGGGGCACTCCAACTCATGATCATGACAGAGATAGAGTTTATGGATAATATTTTAATGCACACTTACACTGTGTTTTATTAAGCACTTACAGAGATTTTCTAGAGTGAAAACGGATGTTTCTTATTTTTTGTGAAGTACAATAAACATCATAAAACTCATCTGTAAAGTTTTGGCCATCATTCGTACGGTACAACAGGCTTGTACTAAAACAAGAAGAGAATGTAAATTATAACCGTAATTGAACTAAACTCTACCTGTTCTATCTCCATGCAGCATATATTCGCAGTTTCTGACATTATAGTGCATCCTGACTCAATCCTGTCACCGGAGAATCAGCTTGTGAAGCTCCGCCCTCTTAGGCCGAGTGCAGCAGCTCATTTGCATTTAAAGGGCACACACTGAAACGGCGTGTTTTTGGTCAACCACAAAAATTTGGCAATTTTAACATGCTATAAAAGATGATCTGTTGGGTATTTTGAGCTAAAACCACATACACACTCTGGGAACAACAGAGACTTGTTTTACATCTTGTAAAATGGGACATAATAGGTCCCCTTTAATTAAATGACTTTCTTTCTGCCTTGGAACACAAGGATATATGTGTGTATATACATATATATATATATATATTGTCACAGTCACCAGCACCGGCACTACATTTCCCAGCATCCTTCCTGCTCATCACCTGCACACGATCATCAATCACCCGCACTTGAAGACCATCACCATCATTACCACTCATCAGCACTCCCTTCATAAGCAGTCACCATCCTCACCACAGTGTCCGGTCTCGTATGTTCAATGTGTTGTGTTGAGTGTATACCTGTTCCTGTATTATCTCCCATTGGATTACTCAGTAAAGACTTGTTTGAACAGTTTCTTCTTCGTTGTCTGTTCCTGTTCAAGCAGCACGTTACAGAAGACCGGACCTCCCAAATGGATGAATGGGAAAAATTCATCAACGTGGCTCAGGAGAGATTTCCTGTCATTTTTGTCTGTGTTTTTCACATTGCCGTCACCAGCCTGCTAGAGGATGAAACCCTGAAGACCTTGTTCTGGATCGGGGCGAACTTCCACGACCCCAGCAACCTCCCAGACACCACTGGCTTGAACTGGAGGAAAACCTTGTTGAAGTGTCTGGAGAGCAAACGGCCCCGATCCAGAACCCATCCTAGCCCTGTTCCCAGTCAGAGACCCACCACAGATGGAGTGAACGACTCCGCCGTGACATCAGAGCCCACGCCAGGAGGAGCGGCCGAGCATGACATCACTCCGGAGCCTGAGGGGTATCCATCAGAGGAGAGGTCCGAGTCGGCAGTCCCATCCAGCGCAGAGGGAGTAGATGTCGGAGATGAGGGGCTGGTCAGAAGCCCCGTCCACCGGCCCATCACTGAGAGTGAGTTTACCAACATCAACTCATCTGCCTAATCATTTTATACTGGACTCACTGGTCCCACCCAGCCTCCCTCTCCCACATCCTCTCCTAGATGCTTCGGTCAGCTCGTCATCCCAGCCTTCTTCCCAGACCCCAGCCACGTCTGCTGTCCTGCCCGAGCTGTCCCCCATCAGTCCCGCTGTACCACTGTTATCTCCTCTCAGTGACGTGGTTACATCGCAGGCCTACTGTGAGCCACCTCCTTCTGGGAGTGAGGATACTGTGGCTCCGCCTCCAGCTTCTGTCCGTGTCACTCCACCTCGACCTGTCGCCCTGACTCCTCCACCTGCGCTCCTCCCTCCCTCGACGTCTGCTGGGATCTTCGAGCTTTCGGCTTCGCAGAGCTTCCTCGAACCGTCGGCTTCATCTGGGAGGGATGTCACGTCACCTGCGCCACAGACTTGCGGGCCATCCATTGCTCTCCGGCCCTCCACCCCTACAGCTCCGGCTAGCTCCGCCCTCCCTCAGGCTTCGCCTCCATCCTCGGACGCTCCAGCTACACCTCAGCCCTCCGGATCCCTGCATCCATCTCGGGGGGTCTTCGCTGCGGCTCCATCGCGGTCGTCTGCGTCAATCCACTCCATCAGCCCTCCATCTGCGCCGTGGGTTCCTCCTCTATCATCGGCGTCGCCCTCGCTCGTCCCCAAGGTGGCGCTGAAGCCGTCACCACCATGGCTCCTCCCTCCAGCGCCGCCGCCGTGGTCCACCATCCTGGCTGGGGACTGGGCCACCACCTGGCTCATCCTCCAGCTCGACCGTCGTCCTCCTGAGCCACCTCCAGCATCATCCTCCATCTCACCACTCCGTCCAACTGAATGGAAAATTCAAAAATTCTCCTTTGTGTTCCAAGGAAGAAAGCAAGTTCTGAGATGACATGAATAAATAATGACCGAAAATGTTCCTTTAATAGGTTCCTTTTAAAATGTTAGATTCTTGCCCCTTTCTCAAAAAAATATTACCTGATTTCATACTTAAGTGGTCTCCTTTATTTGACCATACATTCTAAAAGTCAAAGAGGCATCTACAACATCCAGCTCAACATAATTTATGGCATACTTTGGACTTCATACCAGGCGTCTTAAGATTTTCTATGAAGTGGTAAACTGCATGATGTAACATTTAGCTTTCACCATGTCCATCCCTGGCCATTACTCATTGGCAGCAAGCTGTCAAAGTCCACTGCAGTAGTATTAGGAATGCCTCATAAATTATGACTGCTTCATAAATACAGGGTAGCAAATCATTGTGTGGTGACTTCAGTTTACCTCAGCCTCCCTCATCCATCCTTACTGCCCACCGTGGCTCAATTGCACTCTTTGAGTCACAGCCCAAGCCTCAAATAGTGTTGCTCTTGAGTAGCATCCAACTGGAAAAACATAGTTGATATCAGCTGTACTGTATACAGGTCAGAATCATTAGCATCTGTGATGCAGTGGTGACTTTTTAAAATTGTTAAGGCATAATGTATGATGCATTATTCTTGCATTGTATGATTAATGTTTACCTAAATTTTCTGCAAATTTTTAGTTTTTTATTTTAGCCATAGTTTGTCTTTTGACGAAAATTACCTTTGAATTTAGTCAATATTTTGTCATGTCAATTGTACTAAAGTGACTAATTTGTAATTATTATAATTTGTCAACAAACAAATAACCTTATTTGATGAGAAAGTGCAAAATATAACCAAACATTATCAACATTTAATAACAACAAAATAAAACATTAAAACTGTCGTTGTGAAAATTTAAGCTCCTGGAATAATAAAATTACACTACTGTATTGCAGTTTTTAATCATACTGATACATAGTTTATATCCAAGATTTGTTATTGACAAAAACAAACAAACAAACAAACAAATTTGTGGCAGTAATTCTGTTGACAAGATTTGTCTGGCTCTGGACTTGAACCATAAATGTATTGTTAAAGTTTCAACGTTTGCCACAATGTAACAAAATAATGTCACAATTTAAGTTTTGCAAAACAGGAAGTACATCATAGTAAAATACCAGAGAACAGATGTCTTGTATTCTCACTGCATCATTTTCTATACCTCGGATGAATGCTAATAGAAACTAGAGAAACAGAACCAAATGCCCTGCTATTGTGTGGATCATTGACAATCCTTAACCACATACAGCTACTAAGTATGAGTGATGACTTAATGGCTCTTCTTTTAAAAAATGATACTATAATTTCATCATTAAAAATCAATCTTGGGCCACATTTTGTGGGACCTCAGGGCTAAAGTGAACTGACACCTGCTATTGTTTAAAATTGCACTAAAGACATTTCAGGGACACCGATTCTGAAAAATAAAGATGGTATTTTTGGTTGGCAACACCAATAAAGAGAGATGTGCATACAACTAAAGTACAGGAGAAAGTATGTTGGAGAGCCACATGCTGGGCTGACCCTTTGGGTCACTGGCAGCAGATAATTGGAGCTGGATAATAACTGATAGCCTGGCTGTAATGATCTGGGCTAATGTCTCTAAATGAAAGAGGCTGAAAAGAATAAGAGAACAGCATGAGAGTGAGTAAAAGTGAGGGAAAAGGAGGGAGGGAGGTAGAGAGAGAGCAAGCCATGGAGAGCTTCCTTATGTTTTGTGTCATCTGTGTTGCAAATTAGGAGCGGAAAAAAAGCTAAGCGAGTGGAACAGATGGACCACACTGGTGGGGGCTAATACGGACGGTCCTTGGGTCAGATATTTACTCCTAATTAGCCCAAGGAATGTGATGCATAAGAGCGGAACAGATACGTTGCCATTATGACTGGAATTTCCTTCCTCTGTGGCATGCGGTGCTTTAACCTGATTAGGTATGGCACTTATCTGAGAGATCAAAGAGCTCCAGGAACTGGTGACGTAGTGGCAGGGTGGCAGCGCTTGGAATGCTGTGTCCTGTTCTTTACAGTATTTGACACATTTCATTCAGATTCCTTTAAAAAGTTCAGTGTGGGAACAATAAAATAATTCACATTTTACATGAATGAATTACATGGATAGACTATAAATTTGATAAACAATTTTAATAATCCATAAAACTGGGTCTACATTTATTGGAGGGATGAAGTGTTGAAAATGGAACAAAACATTGCAAAAAAATTTTTTTGTTAATCATTAGTCTTATTTTTCAGTAAAAATATCCAAACAAGATGCATTTACTTGAGAATTGTCTAAGATAATAAGTCTTGCTTTCAGAGAATATATCTTAAATGGGGTTTTTCTTCCCCTTTTGGCATTTTTAAAATAAATTTGACCTTACTAAATTTGGTCAGATTCACAATTTAAAAATAAAATACTGCCAAAGGAATAAGAAAAAATAAGTTTTAAATGTTTGAAATGTGAAAATGAAGCAGCCAGTCAAGTGATCATTATTTAGTAAATCGATTTCCACTCTAGTAAAAAAATATATAATTAATAATTGAATTGCCATTATAGCTTTTGAAGCAAGTGTGCTGCCACTGTGCAGTACTACAACCTGAAGTCACATGTAGGTTGTTGAACACACCCTTGTTTTGAAATGGAGGAAGATGCACTTGAAAAGACTGTTGAGCAAGTTGCACAAAGTTACACAAACGCACATATCACGCACCAAGTCAGATATGAGGGCGGCAATGATATTGGTGCTCTTGCTAAGCACAAAGCATAGTCTACAGTACTTAGCTGAACCCATGTAGAAGTCCAGGGGGCAGTGGCTAGGCCAGTTCGTCTTCCACATCAGGGGCAGGGTGGAGTTGACTGGTGAGATACTAGAGGACACAGAATTTCAACAGTGCCGGCACCATCACAAGTAAAACGAACAGTGAAGAAGTTTCAATAATTTAATACAAAATTATGTAAAATGGGATAATGGCTGAGCCAGTGCTCTAATAAGTAGTAAATTACACAAACGAGCCGGCCCATGTAGCCAAGTGGCAGCGGGGACAGCGATGCTCATGCTGTTGATCACGTAGCCATCCGGCTACATCAAAATAAACGTGATGAGCTGGCGACAGCAATGAGGGCTGGTAAGTCAGCACAGGAGTGTACACTACCAATAATCACATTTCTGTTTATGACTTTTTTATATACAATTTAATATATTTAAGACTTTTTATGACCTTATATTTGACAAAACCTTTGTCAAATTTTTTATTTGCATACATACTCCTAAATACATTTTACAGTTCTCACAGATCTATTTTTAGTCACAAATGCATGTGAAATGCTTTCACTGTCGAGCCCTGTTAGAGTGGAAATCCCTTTACTAAATAATGTTAATTAGACTGACTGCTTCATTTCCACTTTAATATCTTATGCAACTTAGCTTCTCACTGACAATACTCATTAAGAAAAAGGTTTTTTCCCAGTAAATAATGCTCGGTACTTATAGTAGAGCAGGAAGACAAATTTGTGCTTTAGCTTTGAGGCCTTGATTTATGTGCTCATTCTGGGTGGTTTGTTAGACTTAGAGGGATAAACAAGAAATGAACATAACTACCAAAGCTGCTTAGCTGCTTACTAATTAAAGTTGAGCCCTGCATTGGCAGGGGGTGAATTGGTCATTAGGAAGTTAAATCATAACATACACACACACACACACATAGAGCCCATGCACCAACCACATATGGAATAACAACCAGCTCTGCTTCCAGTCAAGACAAACAAAGCCACAAACAATTGTCTTTGAGAACTAATACATTTTCCTGAGTACATTTACTTTTAATCAAGGAAAATCAGACATCGCTGTCTAAAACAGACTTGAAAACCTACAAGACAAGAGCAAGACTTAATCAACAGTGATTTGACTAAAGACACAAACCAAATCGTGGAAACCTAGGGATTCTTCTTCATAAAAATATTCATATGGCCTGGGTTAACTTGAGGTAAACAATCTTTGAAGGAATGATTGAGCACCAAAGCTGACTTGAAAAACTGCAGGACAGGAGCCGGACATAAAACAACCAGCAATGATTTGACTCGGGACACAAACAATATCAATAACTCATCAACACACATGATATTACACAGGCAGTCAAAATGTGTAACACATTTGATTTCATGGCTATTATTAGTATGGCCTTTGAGCATTTGAAGTTCAGTTGTTTTTGACTTATCTAGCTGTCTCCTTGCTCTGGCCACACATATTTCAGACTGGAAATGATGTCAGGTTCCAGCATTAGTGCCATATGCAGCAAGCTATCTTTGAGTCCAAGACCCACCTCACATTGAGAAACTTGTGCAACATCTGCGTACCTCCTGTGAACCTCAGTCTGTGCGTTTGTTTTCAGCAGGTGGACTCCCATTGAGACCAAAGAACTGCTTTGGGCTTCCATCCCTAATGAATGAACTTACAGTCAGTGTTCAGCGGTATCACCGGCTGCCAGGTACACATGCTGGATTTAGTTTAACTGTTTGAATAATAGGTCAAGTGGAGATTCTGTCCTGACATCTTTTGGAGTAATGCATTACAGTAAAACCCTAGCAAATGCATACTCTTATGGACAGGTACCACTCATCTTTGCTTATCCCATATCATCCATTCTTGTAAAAGAATAAGTATTTAAGAGGCTCTGCATATAACTAATTTCAATCTACATAAGTTAAATGACCAAAAGTGGCCTCAAGAAGCATTTGAACTATTAAGTCCATTTAGGTTAGATATATCAAAACAAAGTGGCATTTGTGAACAAATGATGGTAGACCTTTTTTCCTTCGACAAGCTAATTTTTCCCATGGTCATTTTTAGTGTTTGCATGTATGAAGTTAGTTCACCTCAAGTTCACTCAGGTGTCCTAGCAGAGAAACATCACATTAGCTAGACATTCAAGTACTTGGCTTAATTTTGAATACTATATCTACTGTTTTATCATTTTAAGACAACATTAATTCCTTTTTACTAATCATTTTACTTATATAATCCAACATATTTCTGAATGAAACAAGATAAGCAAAAAACAAACAAACAAAAAACATGGTATAATTTTTTTTTTTTTATCTATGAGGAACTGATTGAATCATATAAATATAAGGTAATACTTTACAATAAGGTTCATTAGTTAAACATTAGTTAATTTATTAACTAACATGAACTAACCATGAACAATACATTTGTTACTGTATTTACTAATCTTCGTTAATGTTAGTTACTGAAAATACAGTTGTTCATTGTTTGTTCACGTTAGTTCACAGTGCATTAATTAATGTTAACACGATTTTAATAATGTATTAGTAAATGTTGAAATTAACATTAATAAAGATTAATAAATGCTGTATTAGTGCAGTTCATTATTAGTTCATGTTAACTAATGTAGTTAACTAATGAACCTTATTGTAAAGTGTTACCAAATATAATAATCAATCTGATTATTATATTTATTACATTTTTATAAAAGATGATACAAAGACAGGCTTTTTTCTTTAAAATGTGCACAAATAAATCTTACACAATAAGACCAGGAATGTATAGTTTAAATAAAAATTTTACATGCAACCAAATAATCTGATGGCTCAATCGGACTGAAATAATGAAAAGCCTTCATGTAAACACCTCAATCAATCTGAATGAAAGGTTAGGGGTAGGTCTTGAATGATCTGTTTAACAGGAAACATTTTGCCATGGGTTTGCCATGTAAACTCTTGAATATGAATATACCTTGCACATGTGCAGTTTCATGATGCGTATGTTTACATACATTTTAAGAATGTGTTAGTTTTATGTCTTACAAACTGGTCAGTAGAGGAGACTGAATAAAATGACTGTAATTTTAACGGTAAAAGACTGTAAAAATGCTATGGTGAAAAACAGTTAACTGATTTACAGAAAGATTCCATACTATATACGGTGAATAACTGTAATAGATCTAACAGTACATTTAATGAAATTTTACGGTAAAATACCGTTAAGTTTACAGTTTTTGGAAGTGAAAAATAACAATTCATTGTATAATTTACAGTGAAAAACCATAAATTGACATTCCCACAATTCCCTGCATGACACTTCACATTTGATGTATTTTTGTTGAAATAACTCTGTTTCTTCTTAGTTTTTTTTTCTTTTTTCTAATCAGTTATGTATATTAGGGTTTTATGTCACATCTAATGTTGTTAAATTAATATTTATTGCATTTTTAAAATTTCATGTGATACCATGACAGTGTTAGTATTGTATTAGTATTGTCCTTCTCAGCTTGTGGAAAAGCTGCTTGTGATGTGACTCTCATCGCCACTTTGTTTGGTGGTTGTCAGTGTATTACAAAGGTACAAAACAGATATTAGTACTTCAATAGGTTGGTAAATGAACATTATTAATGAAATACGTTAATGAAATAGTTTTTTTTACTGTAAATTTAAGGGATTTTTTTTTTACGTTGCTACCGTATTTTTTACGGTAAAGTTCTGGCAACCACAGCTGCCGTTTTTTTACCGTAAATTTTTACGGGGATTTTTTTTTACAGTGACATTTACTACAAACTTATTCTGCGATTTGACAAAAATAAGACAAAAAATAAGAAACATTTTTTTCTGAGATGGCAGCTTTCTTTTTGGGTATGTCAAGCCAAAAATGCTTGTGGTAGCTTTGGTGACAGTTGTGGTTTTTTCTGAGTTTATTAATGCAGCAACTGCACTGCATATGTGTTTTGTTCTGAATACATGTAATGCACATGGTATAAAGGAATATGTGTGAATCAGATTTAGTTTAGGGTACATATACACAAAATGTTCAAAATCTGAAATCGAATTGGATTAATTTGGATTGATGGTACATTACATTTTTTTTAAATTCACTGTAAATATTTAAATGATGAGGCCATTTGGATTTCTGGTGAAACCTTCCAGAGAACCTTTTGAGGACATGCCACCAAATACAGGGACTGTTCCTGGAAACCTGGTCACACTAACAGGACTCTACATTTGCCATTTGTCACTAGAGGGCCTTGTGATTTGACATACACAACAATGACCCATTTTAATACAGTAGACCTGGTTCAGTCACCTAAAGTTTAATAATATTAATAATTATTAATATAACTGGGTTTGTAAAAATGTGACAATTATTCCCGGTCTTCTAAATACTGTATGATATTAAGACTGTATATCCAGCATGTTCAGGGGAAGAAAAAGCATACAGACAATACAAAACAAGATACATTTATCTTTTGATTGATCTTTTGGTATTTTCTCTGGCCTCTTTGGAGATTGTTTTCTAATGTTGCTTTTATGGGTGTTTTTGTGGAAGCATTAATTGTAAACAGGATGTGTTTTGTGTGGTCTTTGAGAAAAATTGTTTCATATTCCTGCTTGGACATTCTTCAAAACAACCTCTTGCAACTTACAAATGACTTATGCTAAAGTGCTGAACAAACCACATGTGACAATTATATAAATGGTCACTAGGGTTTGTCTGGTAAAGATGCGCGAGCTGTTGCAAGATCACACAAGTAGATTCAGCTACAGCTAATGCAATCTTCAACCGCAATGCATCATTAGCAAGCAAAACAGCAGCTACAAGGCATTTGATTTACGTTTCCCCAATAACCCACCTGCAAATAAAATCTCTCTTTCGTAGTTTTGCTTGAGTAGGAGACTCATAGAGCGTTGCATATAAGCAGAAGCGAGCGAAACAATGTGAACAATGATTTATACAGGCACTGCAGAGAGCGTCTGTCAAACGCAGCCCTCAGGAAGCTTTCATAGAGAGGGGGGATAAAGGAGAGGCAGCAGGCCAGAGGTTTGAATGCTCACAGTTCTTGACCTTTTGGCATTAGAAGCCTTGTAAGTTCAAACCTCAGCTATTACCAAACTGAGCTCATCTTAAGTGGCTATACAGATGCAGACTGAAGCCCCAACAACAGGTTCCTACACAGTACTACTTTTGCTATACTGGACTACCAAACACTATTACAATATCTGTGTAAACTTTTTTCCACTGAAATTTATTTATTAATTGTTTGGAACAATATAAATTATGGTGCAAATGGCTTAGGCATGTTAGATTATTTACACACACACACACACAAATGTTTTAAGATAGTAGTTATTTATATATTTTGCTTGTGCCAATAGGGAAAAAAATGGTTTACATTTTCAAATTAATTTTGCCTGTAATTGTAATAATCCAGTAAGATTTTTGTATACATAAGGATTTCGACAACATAGAATATGGTCTACACAGCGATCTGATCTCACAATCATCGAGTCTGTTTGAAATTACATGAAGAGACAGAAATAAACTGAAACAGACTAAATCCATAAGAACTGTAGCAACATCTCCAAGACACTTGGATAAATCTACCTTCAAAGCTAAAGTTAAAGCACATGTACTCTAAAAAGTTTTAAGCATTTGTAAAAAAATGCTTCAAGTGTTGTTTTAAAAAATAATTTAATAAATATATTTTATTTGTCATTTAACCTCTATTAACTAAATCAAACGACAAATCAAAATGTATTATGACCAGTGTTGGGCACGTTACTTAAAAAAAGTAATTAGTTATAGTTACTTCTCACAAATAGTAACCGAGTTACATCATTATAAAAGTAACTAATTACCAGGGAAAGTAAGTATTGCGTTACTTTAAAAAAAAATAAAAAAATCAAATATGTCAAATAACTTGGATGTCCCCAAAATTAAATACAAGTCTAAAAATGTATTATTCTTGATCCGACTCATAACTCATGATCCGTTCTTGCTCACGACATGAAATTTCTCTGTACTATACTACATGTTGGTAGCCATTAAAGAAAATGTAGTTTCATATTTATGTTTAAATAGGCCTATGTTATGTCTTAAATTCATCTATTTGATTATGAACAGTGAACAGCATGAGTAAGATATATATAATACGTAAGATGCGCAATATATCAGGAGACATGGAGTGAGTCAGACATGATTTTGACCACATCATTAATTTTTTGTAGAAAGCCTTTCTTTAAAGTGAATTTCTTTTTGTAAAAATTGTATCTTAATTTGAATCAATATTTCATCAACCAATTGCCTGGATTTAATAAATAAGAAGCAAATATAGCAGACAATATAATTATGACATGGAGGCGCCGACGCGATCACTTGCACGTGAACTGGAGCGCGTCTTATAGGTTAAATGAACCGAAACTCAGCGTATAGGCTGTTTGCCTCGTAGACATGAGAAATATATCTACAGAAAGCTCGAAATGTCTACTTTTAAACAAAATAATTCAAAACGAAAATAAATAGGCTACTCTGATTATGTAATCCGAATGAAATGTGCATTCTCTCTCGAGGCTCGTCCACTGCGGAGATGATGAGAGTCAGCAATGTCAACTTCATCTTTGCAGCCGACACTGATTCAGAAAACATTACTTTATTAATAAACAATTAAAATGTCTCCTTGCTATTTTTGTCACATTCATAATCATTACTTTTGCCGGTTCTTTATGGCAAGCTTTATGCATGCGCTTGAGTGCTATATCTAGCCTATATTACATAAACGCTCATTTTTATGGTTTATTCTCTACAGTATTTTAGAAATTAATTTAATATAAATGTGATTAGTCAACTAATTGCTTAAATGAACAACTACTAGTCGAGGGGGGGGGGGGGGGAAANAATTCATTTGATAACTCGTTACTGAGAAAAGTACTGATTATGATTATGACTATTAAAACAGCTTTTGTCCTAGGTACACTTGCGGACAATGATTGTAAGGTAGTTTTGCAGTTTTGTAGATTTCTTATTCTCTTTTTGATAAAGAATCTAATGTGCTTTTACACAATAAATAAAAGCCTATAAAAAGGAATAGTTCACCCAAAAATGTGTTTACTCATCCTCAATGTTCCATGTACAGTATGTTTTTCATCCTTGAAACACAAAAGAAAAAGAAATTGTGAAGAATGTACTGGTCACTCTTTTCCATGCAATTACAATGAAAGGGGTCTGGATGCTTCAATTTTCAAAAAGAATGCAAAAGCACCAAAAGTCTAAAAAAAGTTGTATATATGACCTGTGTGCTAATTCCAAATCTTCTGAAGCCATACGATAGCTTTATGTGATGAACAAAACAAAAATTAAGCCATTATTCATTGATAATCTAATCTTCCCCTCCAGTGAGATGTTAACCACTTGAACACATCTGAAGGAGTTAAACTCAAGAACCAAATCAGTCTGATTCACACACACAAAAAAAATTCCCCTAAATTTTAGGATCAGGTCTAGGGCTGTAAATATTTTCGAATGACAACTTAAAATTGGTGTATTTCTCATTGAAACTGAAGACTATCATATGGCTTCAGAAGTTCAAACTTGGTGATTCATAAGGACAACTTTTATGATACTTTAGAGTTTCCTTATTCACTTCTATTATATATATATAAGAGTGTGTGGGCATTATTCTTCAAAAATTCACCTTCCAAGGTGTATACTGATAGAATTTTCTTTCTTTTGGGAACCAACATTTAACAGTGCTGTATGTTGCCGATGTCCACTAGGCAAAGCTATTTATAAAACATTAACTTGAACCCGACCCGAAACCCATACGTTTTTCGGGACCCGTCGGGCTTGGGTTGGTTAGCAGACCTCTAATGGGGGTATATCTTCAAAGGTAGAATCGACAAGAAGGATGAAGGAATCACAGAAGGTACTGGAAATAAATTAACTGTGGATATGGATGGAGTATAAACTCACCAGCAATAAACTACTATAACTTTTTTTTTTTTCTAAAAGAATGCAACAAGGACTAGTGGGGAATGTGGGCTGAGTATGTCGTACTCTGTCACAGAGCTCATCATCTGGAAAGCATTGCGTTATTGTGTACAAACATCTGATAAACAATACAGATGAAATAGCAGATGGGCAAATGGTCAAAAAATGCCAGATGGACTTCTGGGCATCATACGTATCATAGAGGTGCTTCAGAGAGGTTAAATGCTTTAAAGTCTATGGAAAAATTCTCTCTCTGTGGCAGAAAAACCCCAATTCATTTATGTTAGGATACGATTATAATTATAATATGAATGCTTTTAATATGCAAAAAACCTTTCAAGACAAACCACATGGTTTCAGTATTTACATTCAAACAGGTTTTCATTGAAGTCTCAGTCTAAACATAAAAAGACAATGACAAGTTTAAAATGACAAAGTTGATTAAAGTACATTCTTCTGCAATTTTGCCAATTTTTCTCTCTCGAAGAATGTTTACTTAAGTGTTTCCAGTTTATAACTTCCACAAAATCATTACATTTCTCTAACAGCTTGTAATATGTATGAAATTATAAGGATGTGGAAAACATATGTAGGAATCTGCCCCCCGAACAACAAAACACATAAAATCACATCTTTCGCACCCTTGTAAAAATCACTTTTACAGTATGCTCACATACGCCAAGTAAAAAAAAAAAAAAGGTCAGAAAAAACAGGTTGCCAGTTTGGTGCACAACAGAATAGCATTTCCCCCTTAGGCTATGAGCCTCCACAGATGTTTCATTCAGTCTTTGCAGCATTTGGCCACTCTAAAAGTGCTTCAGCCACTGCATTCCCTCCCATTGTACTGTGAAGGAGAGCGAGAGCGAGGGAATGACAGGGACAGGCTGTTTACCACCACCCCCTCCTTTCTCCCTGTGTTAGCTCGAGGGAGGGAAAGAGGTGGGGGTTGGGGGACATTGGGGCGGCAACACAATTGCGAAGGGTCCAGCTTGGAGCTCCGGGCGGCACAGAGGGTCATAGAATGGAGCTCTGCGTCTGGGCCTCCCGAATCCTGAATCCTCCGGGTGGGTGGTCTCCACTCTCCACACCCATTCTCTCTCTCTCTCTCTCTAATTCACCCGCTCGCTCTCTCGTTCTTCTGCTATCCCAACACCTCCAAGAGAAACGATTAGCTCATCCACTCTGGCCAGCACTTGAGCTCAGATGTGGCAGTCAGTGGCACAGACTGGATTCATTCAGAGCTAGATTAGAGAGCCTCATGGGCGAGCTGCGTGGCCAGACCCACAGAGGGAGCCGCTGCCTCTGCTGCTGTGAAGTTCTGCTGGTGGGCTCTTTTCACTCGCACTACTAACTGGGTGGCAGTTAGCAGTAATCCTGTCACTGATTACCTCTGGCATGAGGAAATAAACAGTAATAAATGAATATACAACCTTCCTCCATCAACACGCACGCACACTTTCAAACATTTACAAACCTGTGCTCCTTTTTCCTGGTCCCCACACGTCAAGATCACACACATTTCATTTGGTTCCCAACAATGTAGACAAAACCTGACCTATACACACATACTTGTTAAGGTTCTTGAACCAAATTGGACATCTGTTGATATTTCAGAATGAAGAGGCTTTTGAATTATATTCCAATATTCTTTTAAATTTATAATGTTTTTGAAAGAAGACTTATGTTAACCTGGGCTGCATATATTTGATTAAAAAACAAACAAACAGTACAAACAGTTATATTGTGAAATATTTTTATAATTTAAAATAACTGTTTTCTATTTTAATATATTTTAAAATGCAATTTATTCCTGCAATGGAAAAACTGAATTTTCAGCAGCCATTACGCTAGTCTTCAATGTCACACAATCCTTCAGAAATCATTCTAATATGCTGAAGTATGGTGCTCAAATAACATTTCTTTTTACTTTTTTTTTTCAGGATCATTGCAGGAAAAGTTTTTTTTTTTCTATGAAAAAACCTACTTTTCAAACTTTTGAACCGCAGTGTACACTCACTTGTATTAATTCACATTTTCATAAATGTAAGTATATATTAATATAGAGGTGTTTGATTTGTTGGATACTACAAGAGATGATCCTATTGTAGGTAAATACAATAGGAAGTCTGTTTATTAATTAATTTCTGTGTTACTGAAGAGTATTCCTATAACAAACTTCTAATGCTTTCTCATACCTACAGTGACACCTTGTGTCAATATGTGGTTTTACATGATGTCTTTGAGTGCAGTAACCAGATACTGAACCTGCATTGAGTATTCTGCTGCCCTAAGAAATACTGTCACTGTCTTCAAGTCTTTCAGTGATATGTGGGTCAAAGATGAGACGTCCCCATAAATTTAAATTTACTAAAGTGATCTTATATACAAAATTTAAATGCAAGTAAAGTGTCTACTTTCATGTTTAAATTTTTTTTTGTGAAAATAAAATAAAATATGGGTAAAATAATGTTCCAAAGTTTAAAATTGTCATTCAGTGTAATGGTCTGGACTTTGATTTTATCATTACATCTTTAAATAAACATAAAAAAAATCCAAATTAAAAAATATATTTGTTTTCTTTGCATTTTCAAATACATTTTGGCTGTGTTATATTAAAAGGACTATGTCTTACTGTTTTTATTTTTAAGTATTGAAATATTTTTGTCTCAAATATGCAGTTTGTTATAGGTCTGTTACATCATCAAAAGGCACCCTGAAGACCGTGTTGTGCTGCAGCAAAATGAGTTCATTGCTCTTTAATATTTGATAATTTCACTTTTTCATGGTGTAGCAACTTAAGTTACAAAAAAATGTCAAAGTAAAATG
>RJVU01049572.1:3379262-3400024 GCA_003731715.1 Anabarilius grahami
AAAAAAAAAACACATAAGTAAAAGTAAATGTTGTGAATAATTTTTTTGATGAATGCTGAGGCTTTTTAGGTCGGGTAGAATCTGCAATGTCTGACCCAGTTTGTTTGTTGGCTTCCATGGCTGCAATACGCTGTGTTTTCCGCCGACTTGTAACCCGGGCTGTCGAAATAATATTGTGTAAATTGTCAGTGGGCGGAATCACACTGACCAAAACAAAAACATACATTCCGACACGGAACGCACATTTCAAAGTAAAATAACTGGCTGTAGCATTGGTTTTCAGAGAAACAAGTATGTGAACTTTGCATGTTTCCTAAATATCTGCAAACATATTAAGGTATTTTTAATGCTTTAGAATAGTCAAAAAATTACATACAGCACCTTTACTGGTCAAACTCACTATTTGAAATAGATGTCCAGTTGATTGCCTGCAATATTAGCTGAAGTAGAAGTTTCGTCATTCAGGGTGTTGCAAATTCTCGGTTACACCACAGAGTCTTCTATTACACTAAATGACTCACCGGATAACAATTTTTGTGTCTTATTTATATTACAGATAAATGAGGAATGTTTAGCACTGACAACTATGTGTTAAACTTAATAAATATTACTATTTTAATGTTTTTTTTTTTTTGTATTGTTTTATTTGTGTTATGAATTTATTTTAGATGCCCATGAACAGAGAGAGTTGCTAAGCACTATAAAAAGCCAAAAAGCTAAAAAGTAAGTGGCACTCTTAAGGCCCGATCACACCAAGAAGGATAACTATAAAGATAACCATAACCATAATGATATTAGCATCTAAACCAGCAAACAATAACACTCTTTTTATTCTCGTGGCGCAGGTTTGTCGTCTGCCGCTTTATGTGCTCGATTTTTTGGTACATACAGTAACTATTGTTACACTGAATGACATTTTAGTGGGTGTCTTCTATAAATCATGTTAAAAATGTATGATGGTCGTTGTTTTTTGCTTAGAAAAATATAAAATTAAACAGGACACATTCTAATGTATGGGGGGAAAAACTAAATTTAAAGCTGCATTACACTTTTATTTTTTGATGCCTGAAAAACCCTTTTCGTCTTTGACCCACAACCCCCCAGTCCCCCCACCGCCACCATGTAGTGAAGTATTGTAGTGAAGCATAAGTGCTTTTGCCCCCTAGAAATTTATTATAAAAATTACTGGTGTTAAATTTAGAACGACAAACATCTATGATGAAAGTAAATCATCAATTCCTTCTGAGAGGAAATACAGATGCACTCGCTTACCCAGTAAACCACATGTTCCTATACAGCTGTATTTCCCTTTTTAGCCTTACTGCACACAATAGATCATAATATCAAAGCTTAAAAAGCACAGAAAACCTGTATATTTTAATTAAATGAATAATGCAAATGTAGCAAATGGGGCTTTACAAAAGTGCATAAGTTCCTTATGTGCCTTTTTTATGCAATAGTCTGCTGCATCCTGTGCTGGTCATAGAAGTGGAAGTTACGTGGTTTCAGACTGAGCACTTGCTGTCCTGAGGAAGGAACACTCATTTGACTAGATGCTATCACCTTTCAAGATGTGCTCCACATCACTTCATCTCCTCATTGGTATGTTTAAAGATGTGTATTCTTTTAAATTTGGGTAACTGCTAAATTTGAGCAAATAGCTCATTGAAAACAAGTAAAGGAGGATAATTAATAAGATTAAATTTAGTAATCTAATTGATATTCTATTTTCTATCTCAATTTTTTTGTTGGGTAAAGGGTAGAAAAAGCTTTCCATTGTTCATTCAGTTAATATTGCAGATGCAGTTCTAATTTATAGATGTAATAAGTAACATGTAAATGTAATAGTTGTGTTACTCATCATCTGACCCTTTCTCCGGTACAATGCAGGTGCCTTACTTGTCCTTGCTGTTGAAAATGAGGACACAACAATGATAGACAGCAAAGAAACCACCACTGCTCTAGTTTCAATGTCTAATGAAAACACCACCATACTAAATCAAACATCAGCGGACTTTCCGAACAACCTCACTTCATTCCCTACAAACTCCACTGTCACCCTGATAAACACTACGGATGAGAATACGTCAGGTAGCTTTTTCATTTGCTTGATAAGCTGTTGGTTATTCATGTGTCTACACACCTAATGCAGCAACATGGTAGGACTGTAGGAATCTAAGCCAGTTTATATGCTTTGCTTCTTGCTTCACTACTGAAACATAAATGAGAACCTCTAACTGAAATAAAGTCACATTCGGGTATGTTTTTTTCTTCTTGGCCAATAGATTTTCCTACTTATCATCCTTCAGATCATCCACAGACCAACGTCGTCACCACAGATGATCCTCAGGAGAATGTTCCAAAATCCAGCACAAATATGATTAAAAGCACAGCCAGAGCAATAGCCAGTAAGAGAGAAAATACTGTGAAATGCAAGCACATTGATCACAGATTTGATTCTGTTTTAATATTCAACAACTGCAGTCTGAGTCATTCTCACACAGGAAGGAAGCTTGTGGCCTAGCAAACTCTTAAAACTGTCCTCCCATGCCAAAGTAAATTATTTTTTATCAATGACCTAAAACAAGCAATTTACTGTAGGAATAATAGTCAGCTGAATAACAGTTAATTAACCCTTTGTTTACCACCAAAATTAGAGCATAAACTTGCTATTCACCTAAAAAAAAAAAGAAAAAAAAATTCTTTGGGCAAGGCATTGCATATCTATACATGATTTATTATTATTATTATTACAGCAACTCAAGTAAAGAAAGAAAATAACAAAAGCAACGGACTAAGTGAGTGATTTTTTTCTCTCTTTATTGTCAGTGTTTTTTTATTCATGTTTCATTTCAGTTTTCTTGTTTCTTTTTAATTTCCGGGGGAAAAAATAGAGTTGTTATTGATTATTATACTGTTTTTTCTCAACAGCTTACATAATTATCCTGATTATTGTTGTCGTGTGCATATCTGGGGTAGTAGTTTATTGTTGCCTTCAAAAGAATTCCAGGGTAAGAGAGTTTTTTTTTTTTGTAAATTAATTGGGGGACATTTGAAAACCAATAATAACATTTATTAGCCTTAATTTATGGCTCCCATTGGATATAAAAACTACATACTGATCATGTTTGTCTAATGCAGAGGTACTCCGTGGACTTGCATCCCAAACAGGAAGATGCTCATATCCCACTCAGCACAGTGGATGCAGAGGTGTTTGACACCACATCAGAAAAAGGTACCTGATTTTCCTAACTCTCCATCACCACAGGGATTTCTCTAACTACACTGACCGTGCATTATACACTGTTCCCAAAGATATACAAACGTTTACTCCTGCCGAGTCCACCGAGCCGTCAAAGGACCCTGACCCTGCGAAGGAAACTGAAAAGCCAGAGGGAGGGAAAGGTATGAGACAGGCAGCTGATTTCTGTCAAATGCTGTCTGGTAACCACTTCATCCTGAGAGATGCACTATAGCTTAAATGAATTTCAACACAAATGTTCATACATTATGATTTTACAAGGAAAAACAAGGAAATCAGTACATTGAAACAAGCTGCCATGTTTCTGAACCCAAGTACACTGCAGAAGTGAATCATTGTTATTAAATAAATAAATAGAATTAAATTATATAAATTCTATCATTCTGAAGTTTGGGATCAGTCATTTTAAAAAAAAGAAATTAATAGTTTTATTGAATAATGAATACAATTTTCAAATAAACGTTCTATTCAAAGAATCCTGAAAACTACTGTACTAAACTGTACAGCAAAAATGATTTTGTCCATGATCCCCAAAGTTCCTTTAGTAAAACCACTGACTGGAAAGCTGAATAAGATCAATAATTTTTTCGACTAGTTGCAATAACAGAGGGCTCCACTGGATGGACTTCTAAGACAAGACAGAGTATGGATCTATTAGACTCTCTTCTCACGAAAGACTGCATTTTACACCTATGACAAAACAGCAATTTAAAAAAAAGGTGGCATTGTCAAATTTAGGGCCGTACATCCAGTTTCTTAAATGGACTCCCTTCATGCAAACTCCATGAACGTCAAATTGCTTAAGCCCTTGCAATATCCAAGATCCTTCAACTTCCTTCAACAGGGTCATTCTGAGACATATTGACTCAAATTTTTTTTTTAAATTTTTTTTCTGTACAAAGACAAACATAAATAGTGATGAGAGCCAAAATATTAAATGTCACAGATGTATAATTACTGAGTAATCCACTATTTTATAGAGGGGTGTCAAAATGACAATTTTCACCTGAGATTTGGAGCCAATTTACAGGGCTGTAAAAATGACTTTAGAAAGATGGCAGCATTATTATTTTATTTTTACACAGAGATTGGTAGGTCTATTCGTAAAATTTGTTGACTTTAGCAATCCTTGTTTCATTATATGCCAACAGTGACCGTTCAAAAATGGCAAAAAGCACTTCTTGTGTTTTTTGGGTTTTTTTTGCCTCAAGTTTCCATGACTGTAACTCAATAAGTATTAAAGATATCTTAAAGGGTTAGTTTACCCAAAAATAAAAATTATGTCATTAATTACTCACCCTTATGTCGTTCTACACCCGTAAGACCTTCGTTCATCTTCGGAACACAAATTAAGATATTTTTGATGCAATCTGATGGCTCGGTGAGGCCTGCATTGCCAGCAAGATAATTATCACTTTCAATGCCCAGAAAGGTACTAAAGACGTATTTAAAACAGTTCATGTGCCTACAGTGGTTCAACCTTAATATTATAAAGTGACGAGAATACTTTTGTGTGCCAAAAAACCCCCAAAATAACAACTTTATTTAACAATATCTAGTGATGGGCGATTTCAGCTACATGAAGCTTCGAAGCTTTACAAATCTTTTGTTTCAAATCAGTGGTTTGGAGCGTGAATCAAACTGCCAAAGTCACGTGATTTCAGTAAACGAGGCTTCGTTATGTGATAAGTGTTTCGAAATTTCAATGGTTCACTGATTCGAAACAAACGATTCGTAAAGCTTCGAAGCTTCATGAAGCGGTGTTTTGAAATTGCCCATCAGATATTGTTGAATAAAGTTGTTATTTTGTTTTTTTGGCACACAAAAAGTATTATCATCACTTCATAACATTAAGGTTGAACCACTGTAGTCACATGAACTGTTTTAAATATGTCTTTAGTAGCTTTCTGGGCATTGAAAGTGTAAATTATCTTGCTGTCAATGGAGGCCTCACTGAGTCATCGGATTTTATCAAAAATATCTTAATTTGTGTTCTGAAGATGAACGAAGGTCTTACAGGTGTGGAACGACATGAGGGTGAGTAATTAATGACAGAATTTTCATTTTTGGGTGAACTAACCCTTTAATATCCTTTTAGATTCTGGTTCTTAACAAACTTTCCTTTTGGTATCTTCAGTTTAAAGGCCCTCAATGGTTCAATTATGTTTGTCTTTGTACAGAAAAAAAATATTAACAAAATCAAAAATTTGAGCTGGGGACCTGGTTGAGTTGACACGGAATGACTACACAGCTTTTGCACTGCTTTGTGCACAATTCTGATATACAATAAACAAAACAAAATTGAAGGAGAGAAGATATTTAAGGGTTCCAGCTCTGAACAAAACTCATTTATCTTGCATGATATTGTAGTCTCTATACCTGCAACCATTATCTCAACTGAGCGTGCTTGGACATGTTTCAATGTTAGGAAATGACCACTTTTGACCAGAGGCAACTGGTCTTTGTGTCTGATCCCTACCATCTGGAAGACTCATAACAGAAATAAAGATGACTTAGGCTGTCTAGGTTTGCTCATAGGAATATAAGAAATACTGCTTAGAGATGTGGGCTCATAGTGCTTTTAATGAATCTACTGTCCTGTTCATTAGTGATGTTCATACTGTTTTTTTTTTATTTGTTAATGTGATCTTTTGTTAGAGCTATTTCCCCAACAATCTATTGAAAATTGAGTACCACTTTACAATAAGGTCTCATTTGTTAACATTAACTAACAATGAGCAATACATTATTAATCATTGAGCAATAAATTATTAATCTGTGTTAATGTTAGTGTAATCTTTGTTAATGTTAATTCATAAAAATCCAGTTGTTCATTGTTATTCATGTTAGTTCACAGTGCATTAACTAATGTTAACAAATACAACTTTTGATTTTAATAATGTATTAGTAAATGTTGAAATTAACATTAATTAAGTTTAATAAATGCTGTAGAAGTATTGTTCATTAGATGATGTTAACTAACTGTTAAATAATAAAACCTTATTGTAAAGTGTTACCAAAAAAAAAAAGAAAGAAAAGTGAAGGTGATTGCAGTTTACTGGAAACAATGACAGCTATGCGTTTCACCATCACAACTTTTGCAACAGGAAATTACTCTATTTGCTTACCAGTCTAGGACTTTGAGGAACCTTAGAAGTTCCCTTAATAACGGCATTGTCATTTTTTCAACACTACAAAAAAAAAGATTATTTCTTTACACAATATCAAACTGACCCAACATAGTATGCTTTTTTAAAATATATTTTATTAAAACATTTATTTATTTGATATTCAATGAAAAAAAAAAAAAAAACTTTTTTTTCTTCTCCACACAATGAAAGTCCTTATATCTTTATATTGAAGAGATAGGGATATAAAGTAAGACAAGATGACAAAATTAAAATAACAAGCACGACTAACAAAAGGGGGTAGTGGGGTTGTTTGCCTACAGCAAGCAGTTAGAATGGCTTAACAGCATTACTTCCTATAGTCTCAATTTCTCTTCAAGCTCCCTGTAATCACAGGGTGGTTCTTTTTCCCACCAAAATCCGCTGCCTGTCATTGACAAGCTCCACACATTACATTTTAGCAACTAATGGGTCTCAATCCGTTTCCTGCTTTAGCGGCTTTATTTACTGCAACCACCTCCAGGTCTAAATAAACCACACAGTGGGAGAGAGTGAGTAACAATGACAGAGGGAGAGAAAATGACCATGGAGGAAAAAATTTAACAGAAGTGTGCATTGCAATGACATAGTTGCTAATGGTTTTACGATGCCCCTTCATCTGATAAGTGCTGACTTTCCAGTCATAAGGCTCAGTTTCTACCACCTGCTATTCTGTTTCTCCCACTGCTAATTTTCAAGATTTACTGCACTGAAAATGATAGAAACACAAAAGGTTTGAGACCACTAAGGCCAGACACCCAGGTGTTTCATGTGCAGTTTTAAGAGTAGTTAGAGTTGTTGGGAAACAAGCATCCAATATGTTTTAGTGTTTAAGTTCTATTTACACTTGAAAGGTACCAGATCAAATTAGTTTGAAGATCAGAGGCCCCTATTATACAGTGAATTTGGTTTTCAGTTAATTTGATGAAAATTTGTTTCGGTGTTGGTGTGAAGAGACATTTTGTGAATATTAATTTTGCTCTTTATCTGAATCGATCTTCAGGCACCTGTACATGACTATGACTATAATGACTATTTAATTATGGAATAAAGTTCTTGATATACTCACAGAGAAGTTGAACAACTTTTTTGTTCTTTGCTTGGGGATAAAATGAAGTTCAAAATATATTTTCAGCAGTATACTGTAAGCGAACATCCTGAAGCCATCCATGCTGCTGAGAGCGGCGTTTAGATTAATATGTAAATATGTGCCGTGCGCTTTCCTCTCGATAACAAAATAAACAACAAAAATGACTAATGAGAAAACAGCAGGTAAGAAAACATCTGATCATAGAGATGTGGATATGTTTGCACAAGCTCTGTGATTCGGCACTCCAGTCACATTTATTTATTTACCACTTTATACAATATAAGCAAGCAGCTTTACAGTGTTAAGGCCCCGATATAGTTCAAATGAAATCGAAGAACAAACTGATCAAAATCAGGCCAAAACTAAGGTCGTTTCGTGTTCATTTTAGGAGTTCGAAACGGCTTGCCAAAGCGAACTCTCGGGAAAAATTTGCTCCAGCTAGAAAACACCGTACTACAACCCGAATTCCGGAAATGTTGGTATGTTTTTTAAATTTGAATAAAATGAAAACTAAAAGACTTTCAAATAACATGTGCCAATATTTTATTTACAATAGAAACATAGATAACATAAATGTTTAAATTGAGAAATTTTACACTTTTATCCACTAAATGAGCTCATTACAAATTTGATGCCTGCTACAGGTCTCAAAAAAGTTGGCACGGGGGCAACAAATGGCTGAAAAAACAAGACATTTTGAAAAGATTCAGCTGGGAGAACATCTAGCAACTAATTAAGTTAATTGATATCAGGTCTGTAAAATGATTAGCTATAAAAGGGAAGTCTTAGAGAGGCAGAGTCTCTCAGAAGTAAAGATGGAAAGAGGCTCTCCAATCTGTGGAAAACAATGTTCCTCAATGTCAAATTGTAAAGGCTTTGCAAATCTCATCATCTACAGTGCATAACAACATCAAAAGATTCAGAGAAACTGAAAGGAGGGAGACCTTCCAGCTTGTTATCAGCATTCAGTTCAAAAGCCAGCATCTCTGATGGTATGGGGGTGCATAAGTGCATATGGTATGGGAAGCTTGCATGTTTTGGAAGGCACTATGAATGCTGAAAGGTATATAAAGGTTTCCAGACGACGTCTATTTCAGGGAAGGCCTTGTGTATTTCAGCAGGACAATGCAAAACCACATACTGCAGCTATTACGACAGCATGGCTTTGCTGTAGAAAAGTCCGGGTGCTGAATTGGCCTGCCTGCAGTCCAGATCTTTCACCTATAGAGAACATTTGGTGCAACATTAAACGAAAAATGTCAAAGATGACCATGAACTCTTCAGCAGCTGGAAACCTCTATCAGGCAAGAATGGGACCAAATTCCAACACCAAAACTCCAGAAACTCATAACCTCATAACCTCGATGCCCAGATGTCTTCAAAATGTTTTGAAAAGAAGAGGAGATGCTACACCATGGTAAACATGCCCCCGTCCCAACTATTTTGAGACCTGTAGCAGGCATCAAATTTGAAATGAGCTCATTTTGTGCATACAATTGTAGTGTTTAAACATTTGTTATGTTATCTATGTTCTATTGTGAATAAAATATTGGCTCATGTGATTTGAAAGCCTTTTAGTTTTCATTTTATTCAAATTTAAAAAACGTCCTAACATTTCCGGAATTCGGGTTGTACCATTGGTCCGTGAACGATAATGTAATAGGAGATGTGCGCTGAGGCTCCGCCTTCTTTTACGTTCTCTAACTCATTTCATCTGTTGAGTTTCTTGAGGTAAGATCTCCGCGGGTGAAAACACGAACACACTGGATAGCCGCTTAGTACTGATGAAATGAGGCACTGACACTGTTTTTCATGTTTGCTCCTGTAAAGCTGCTTGCTTTTAAGCAATCTATTGAATAAAATGTCATGTAAATAAACGTGACGTGACTTTACTGGAGTGCTAATTTGCAGAGCTCGTGCTAACACACCCATTTTGTTGTGTTTATTTTGTTACGGAGAGGAAAGGGCGCAGCACATATTTACATATTCATCTAAACACCGCTCTCAGCAGTGTGGGCGGCGTCAGATGTTCGATAACAGAATATCGCTGCTCACGTATTTCGAACTTCGTTTTACGAAGAACGAAAAAGAACTTCGTTCTTTACAGTGCCGTAGTTACATTGTAATTACTCAAATAAGTACTGAGTACTATTAATTAATTAACTACACATACTTAGAGTTACCCAGTTAGGGTTAGTTACTTGTAATTATGCATAATTTACTGTTATTACTATAATAAGTACATGTAGTAACGTGCAACTACAGCACTGTAAAATAAAGTGTTACCCATTTTTAAACTCCTGTAAAAAACTCTGACAAACTTTTGGCCCGATTTTGTTAGAAATGACGTCACACCAGTTTGTTCTTCGATTTTGCTTAAAGATTATCAGGGCCTTAATTTGTGATCCAGTGGGAAAAAAAAGTGCTTTGTGTGGTATAAAAATTATATACTTTAAACTTTTTGTTTGTGTGACACATCATCCTTTCAGAAATAATTCAGAACCATTATAAGAAGCATTGCCAAAGACATATTCAAATATATGTTCCCTACAGAATCGGTTGATGTTAAACAAGAAAACCAACAGAATGTGTCCGGCACTCAGGCCACAGTGATCCCAAAGGACAAAACAGCAGAGCTGACTGTAGTGGATATGACTGATGGAGAACCGACGATCTCCACCAAGACTTCAATGGAATCCTTAGATGATGTTCTCAATGAAAACAACAGCAACAATTCAAGAACTGAAGGTTAGTGAGACTAGATGATCTGTATACCATAAGATTAACAGAGAAACAAATATACTATAAAAGATAGTGAGATTATTATTGAGATTATTGAGTTGTTTGGATATACTAACACTATCTCTCTCTATTTACCAGTCAATAGCAAAGTGCATAAATTCACTGAAATTTCTCTTGATGGTCTACTTTAAAATAAACCAGCACCTTTGCAATATTTCACAAAGATACGTTTTTTTCCAGTAGACCACACAGATACGTACAGTCCTGTGCTCTATTAGAGATGTAAAATACATGTTCCTGGTATATAAACACACTAGATTTTTAAAGCAAGTTCCTGAATTTAGAAAGGTGCTATAGGGCACAGATCACACATTCGTATCATGATTCACATTGGACATTCCAATCAAGTTGCTTCTTCTACTCATACATATATATGGTATAGAGCATTCCATCTCTCATCACATCATATCCACTGAGCTCAACCAAAGACGCCGCTCCAGGCCTCATGTCATCAGTCACTTGTGAGAGATACCACAGTTTTAATTCCCTCTGTCAGGGTGTTTTGTTGCACACCTGTGCCCCAGCAGCATTATTTCTGTTTGCAGCTTACAGTGAAATCTGTTTCTCTGTTAACAGCTGATGAGAGACCCTCATCAGCATTTCAGTACAAGATGCCCCATGGTATGGACAATGGAATGCTGATGGTGCTTATATTACTGGAGTCGTTCCACAATTTACGTGCCCTTTCATAAATGTAACATTCTTACAAAAAAGTCATACACTAAATACTAAGACATTCTGAAAACTTTCAGCTTCAATTTTTAGTGGTCTCAAAGTATGAGACCACTAGTGAAAATGCTGCTATTTTTGCATTTTGTTACTGCATATTATATTTTCAGCATAACAAATGCGAATTTGCATATAAAGATAAAATCTATGACAAAAATAAAATACACACAAATGTAATTATATTACATTATATTATCAGGGCTCGAATTTCAGCGCGGGATTGCGGGTATTGCGCATGTTTTTACTCATTCCCGTAAGTTTCGCGCTTATAATGCGGGAAATTCTCATTTCACATTTATTCACAACTGCTTGTGGCTTGAATGCGCAAATTAACCCACACAGATGATCAGAACAGTAATGTGATAAGTAATTATTTCTGTGAGACATACTTTCACAAATAGTCTGTACAAGCGAGCAGCACGCTGCGAAACAGGACCTTCGCTCAGAACTGTCACTTGTCCAGTCAGATCAGAGTTGTACCGTTGCTGAAGTTTATCGTTACTAAAGTTTATCATTTGCATGACTTACCAATTCAAGCAATTTTAATCCATTCAGAACTCGCATGCTCTCTGAGTGACGGTATATTCCGTGAGCTCATACCCAGAGTGCACAGTCAAGCTGTCAAACTGATCACAGCTTATTTTAGCGGCTTCTAAATGCACAAAATTATGTCTAAATGCCCGTCTCAGTAAGTATCCTCATAAACACAGTCTGTTATCTTAACTGCACGTAAACAGTTGTGTACCACTATTGGATCCATGCTTCAGCATAATAAACTTGATATCAAATTTATTATGTTAATCAAACAACAAAGATAGCGGAAAAAACTCTCACTGCCCCTGACAGAATAACTTAAGTAACTTTAATTGTAAGGATTAATCTGTATTTAATTTGTACAATGAAACATTTTAAGTAATTAATTTCTGTAGTACTGCTGTACCTGAATACTGTTAGACCTGAAAACCTTAAAGCACTCTTTATTTCATTTGTATTCTTTATTCTATTGTATTTATTTGTGCTTCAGCTTGTAATTTATTTGCTCCTGTTTACTTGATTTTTTAAATTTTTTTTATTTAAATCAAGCTTCCTTGTCTTGTGTGTCAACAAATTTAAGAATTGTAAGAATTGTAACCCCATTGTAAAAACACAAATACACTGAGGGAGGAAATGACATTAGGTAACTATATATATATATATACAGTGGGTACGGAAAGTATTCAGACCCCCTTACATTTTTCACTCTTTGTTATATTGCAGCCATTTGCTAAAATAATTTAAGTTCATTTTTTTCCCTCATTAATGTACACACAGCACCCCATATTGACAGAAATACACAGAATTGTTGACATTTTTGCAGATTTATTAAAAAAGAAAAACTGAAATATCACATGGTCCTAAGTATTCAGACCCTTTGCTCAGTATTTAGTAGAAGCACCCTTTTGATCTAATACAGCCATGAGTCTTTTTGGGAAAGATGCAACAAGTTTTCCACACCTGGATTTGGGGATCCTCTGCCATTCCTCCTTGCAGATCCTCTCCAGTTCTGTCAGGTTGGATGTAAACGTTGGTGTTTTTCTGTCAATATGGGGTGCTGTGTGTACATTAATGAGGAAAAAAAAAGAACTTAAATGATTTTTGCAAATGGCTGCAATATAACAAATAGTGAAAAATTTAAGGGGGTCTGAATACTTTCCATACCCACTGTATATATATGTATGTATATATATATGGGTCAAAATTATCGATTTTTCTTTTATGCCAAATATCATTAGGATATTAAAGGGATAGTTCACCCAAAAATGAAAATTTGATGTTTATCTGCTTACTCCCAGCACATCCAAGATGTAGGTGAATTTGTTTCTTCAGTAGAACACAAATTATGATTTTTAACTGCAACCATTGCCGTCTGTCAGTCAAATAATGTGAGTGAATGGGAACTCTATTAATAAGAGTTGAAAAAACGTGCATAGACAAATCAAAATTAAACCCTGCGGCTCGTGACGACACATTGATGTCCTAAGACATGAAACGATTGGTTTGTACGAGAAACCGAACAGCATTTATATAATTTTTTACCTCTAAAACACCACAATGTCCAACTGCTTTCAGCACTCGGTTAGTGAGGTCTGATCGCGCTCTGACAATGGCAGTGATGTCTCGCGCTCGTCACGAGCCGCAGGGTTTAATTTGGATTTGTCTATGCACGTTTTTTCAACTCTTATTAATAGAGTTCCGGCAACGGTTGCAGTTAAAAATCATCATTTGTGTTCAACTGAAGAAACAAAGTCACCTACATCTTGGATGCGCTGGGGGTAAGCAGATAAACATCCAATTTTCATTTTTGGGTGAACTATCCCTTTAAGTAAAGATCATGTTCCATTAATATATTTTGTAAATTTCCTAATGTAAATACAAAAAAAAAATTATATTTGTGAGTGGATGTGCATTGCTAAGGACTGCATTTGGACAACTTTAAAGGCGTTTTTCTCAATATTTCGATTTTTTGTGCAACCTCAGATTCCAGATTTTCAAATAGTTGTATCTTGACCAAATATTGTCCTATCCTAACAAACCATACATCAATGGATGTATATATGTTTACACACTCCCCCGTCAAGAGTCACCTAAGGGGGGAATTCCCCCTTATTTTCAAAAATGAAATTCAGGCCCTGATTATAACATACACTACTGTTCAAACGTTCGGGTCTGTACGTTTTTAATGTTTTTTTTTTTTTTTTTTTAAGTCTCTTATGCTTACCAAGGCTGTGTTTATTTGATCAAAAATATTTAAACCAATAATAATGCTTAATATTTCTGTGGAAACGGTAATACATTTTTTTTTCTTCAGGAATCTTTGATAAATAGAAAGTTCAAAAGAACAGAATTTATATGAAATAGAACACTTTTGTAACTTAATGCATCCTTACTGAATAAATGTATTAATTAAAAAAAAATATTAAAATACTGACCCAAAACATTTGAGCAGTAGTGTACACACACACACACACACGTTTGTTTTTGTGAAATGTGGGGACTCTCCATAGGCGTAATGGTTTTTATACTGTACAAACTGTATTTTTTATCCCCCTACACTACCCCTACCCCTAAACCTAACCATCACAGGAAACTGTGCACACTTTTACTTTCTCACAAAAACTCATACTGTATGATTTATAAGCCTTTTGAAAAGTGGGGACATGGGGAATGTCCTCATAAATCACCCTCTCCTTGTAATACCTATGTCATACCCATGTCATTATACACATTTGTGTCCTGATATTTCACAAAAACATGCCCACACACACACACACACAGGTTTGTTTCTGTGAATTGTGGGGACATTTCATAGGCGTAATGGTTTTTATACTGTACAAACCGTATTTTCTATCGCCCTACACCAACCCCTACACCTAAACCTAACCATCACAGGAAACTGTGCACATTTTAACTTTCTCAAAAAAACTAATTTTGTATGATTTATAAGTCTTTTGAAAAATGGGGACATGAGGTAATGTCCTCATAAGTCACCCTCTTCTTGTAATACCTATGTCATACCCATGTCATTATACAAATTTGTGTCCTGATGTGTCACAAAAACACACGCGCGCACACACACACACACACAGAGAGAGAGAGAAATACAAAGTTAAAAATTATTAGACATATTTGAACATACAAAGCTATACACGAACAAACTATAACTAGCAGAAAATAAGGAAATGTCCACTCATTGAAAAAAACAGTAACAGTAAAATAGTCAAAGGGAGGAAACAGAGAGAAAACCTCTCATTCATTCCAGCTGGTTTGGAACTGATGGGCAGGTTGGAGACATGAACTTGAAAGAGGTCATGTTCTCCCACCCCCATAGATAACAGCTAATGACCATGACTGCTCATAAAGCAGTATAATTAGCCAGAGCCCCAGGGAATATTATATAGGGTATTATTTTCTAGTAAGAGGGTATGCTTTCATGTGCTCTCCGGTCATTGTTGGAGGCTCCGTTTCCAGGTTGTGGGAGCTGATAGGGCTCTCGTAAATGCTTCAGCTGTACCTGTGCACATCCCCACCCCCCACCCCACTTTATGGTGCTTTGTCTACTAAACAGAGAGAAACAAAAACTTGGTGCCCGACAGTGCTTTGCATGTTCCTCCAACAGCACTTCATGTTGCTATAATTTTAATTGCTAAGATAGCAAATGTTTAGTAACAGTCCATGACATTGATGAATTCTGAATTAAAACAACAAAGAAAAAGATCTGAAAACTCAAAAACCCTGCATCTTAAAACTGTTTTAACAGTGGTCTGTCTAGTACTGTCTAATGACAAAGAAACCAAGTCAATGCTAGATTTACAATAACAACGTGGCACTCGCCCGGGCCTGAACAGTATTAGACACTGTGCTTTGGTGTGGAACTAATGTGTGTTTGCTCATGTATGCATGCAGTTATTGACTACCAGCATTTTGATGTGGTTATTGTATCACCTGGCCAGGTGTAACTTGGGATGGGTGGGAGTGAGAGAAACTCAGAGCTCTACCAGGTGGTACCTTCTGGTTTGAGTTAAACCCTGCAATCTTTTTCTAGTAGTAAAGTTGTGCACAATTGTACAACTTTTACTCAGCAATTGCAAAATGAACGGAAAAATTTTGTTTCACCATATCTGAAGTGTTGGTGATGTAATTGTGTTAAGAAGCATTCTAGGTCATTAGTGAAATTTGGTTTTCTATTGTTGGTGTTTAGCATCAGTTATTTATGTTTCCATGGTTACACTGATACGTAATGGTTTAGATTAACCACATGTTTGACTCATTGGGATGTCAGTGTTTGTATGTACACAAACACAGATGACTATATTTGGTGGCAAGTGAAAAATCCATATTTGGACAGTCTTAAAAGGCAATGTTGCAAAGTGGACATGATTGTGGCAACTCCCAAGTGTTCTTATAGACTTCCTCTTTGCACTTTAGACCAAGTCAAGAAAAGTCAAGAACCCAAAAATGAAAATTCTGTAATCATTTACTCACCCTTGTGTGGTCTCTCTTTTTTTGTCGAACACCAAAGAAGATATTTGAATTTTTCAGCTGTTTTTTTTTTACAATGTTACATATAATAAAAGTCAATGGGGTTCCAGGCTTCAGAAAGTAACCCAAACCACACCAGTGGTTTAATCCACGTATGATTAGCTCTACATTCAAGCGGTTTGGTGGACACGCAAGAACCAATGCAGTTTGATGTTACTTTTCAAAGATCAACTCTTGTGTTCTTCAGAAGAAATTAAACATATGATTTTGGAACAACATGAGGGTGAGAAAATGGTGACAAAATTTTCATTTTTGGATAAATGATTATTTTAAAGGTGTGCAAAACCTTTTTTCTGTAGATGCATATAAGGCAATGACAGGTGAAATAACCATTAAAGAGATGAACATTCAAAGCCATTAAGCAATAAGACTTGAGAAGATAAGACTGAAGAATTTGGGTTAAGATTATTGGGAGTGTGTGTTCATATATTTAGCTACTTCATCCCCTCTCATATTTCTAAAGCTTCTCCATTTCACCCTCTGTGAGAAGTCATGAATAGATTTTTTTATGTTGAGACCACACCCTTGCAGGTCTATCCCACCACACTGACCCAGCAACCCTACGTTTGATTCACGTTGGNAAAGCAGGTGATGCCGATTTAGCGGTAATCAGGGAACCGGCTTTACTGACGAAATGCGCGTGACAATCGCATGCGATTAATCGTGCAGCCCTAATTCAAAGCCATTAAGCAATAAGACTTGAGAAGATAAGACTGAAGAATTTGGGTTAAGATTATTGGGAGTGTGTGTTCATATATTTAGCTACTTCATCCCCTCTCATATTTCTAAAGCTTCTCCATTTCACCCTCTGTGAGAAGTCATGAATAGATTTTTTTATGTTGAGACCACACCCTTGCAGGTCTATCCCACCACACTGACCCAGCAACCCTACGTTTGATTCACGTTGGGAACATCCATCAATGTCCCTGTTGATCTTCCTGTAAATCCTCGCACCTTCCTTGATTGCAGCTATTTTTGTAGAACGGGATAAAAGAAATGCAATAGGGCAAGCCAAGCCAATGACTTCTATTCTTCTACAGTTGGGAGGCAGAAAACTTGAAGCTCATTCTCGTCCACCTGTTCAAAGACTATACAACCTTTCTTTTTTTTTTTTTACTAAGTATAATAATAACTCATGTCATTATTTTTCACTTAATTTATTTAATGGTTATGTCAAAAGCTAACAAAAATTGTAAACTTAAAAAAGCAGAATGTTTGCAGTTACTGGATGCCTCCTGCATTGTTGTCATACAGTGACTGTCAGACTCAAAGTTCATCTATATTTTGTCTTTCTCCAGCTGTCCTCTCGCTTGAGCTTTTTTTATACATCCTGTGCTACTCATCATACATTTAATGATGGCCACTTTCAGTGAGGATAAATTTGCTTGGGTGACTTTACAAGCAGTGAAGTAATTTAAGTGGGGTGATAATTAGTTCATGGCAAACATACATGGATATCTCAAACTTCCTGTGAGTTTCTTGGAACTTTTGTCCTTTACTTTGTGGATTTTCTTATATTCTTGGAGTTTATTTGACTTATTTATATAGTGGTAGTTTTGTTGATACAACTAGTTCTGTGACAACTAGAACAATCTGAATCTAGCAGGCAACCAACTTATACTGCTATTTGTTTTTGGTTTTTCTAGTGTGTATTTACAAAGCAAAGTCAATTTCCTTTCTGGGACGTCTAGACTCTCTTATTGTGTGTTCACATTGGTGAAGAAACTGTTTGGTTAAGATTTACAAGGTAGAAAAAATCTCTTTCTAACACAAACAAGGATGAAATTCTTTAACACACTATACGCAATTAAACACCAGCCAGCTGTTCTGAACAACCGACACAAGTTTGACCACCACTGATGTCTGGTCACGTGTGTCTAGACAAACAGAAGTGCCCAGAAGGGAACATTTTACTGCATCTTGAGTTCCATATGTGGAATCTCAATATTCCTAACAGTGCTGTAGGACTCGAGACATTTTTCTGTTGTCTCGGGCTTGTTGGTATTTCCACTCAGACTTGTCTCGGACTTGGTCATTGGTTCTAGTTGGTCTCGACCGAGTCCAGCAGGTCAGTCTCACTTCTCTCCAATTCCAAGGTGATCCGTTGTTAGCAGCGGCGCTGCACAGGCAATAACATCAGCCGTGCGTTCTTGCTCTCTTTTCTCCGACGGTGAAGTGTATGGGAAGCCAAACGCACCAAATGTAGGACGAGAAAGCGCCGTTTTACAGAGCTTGCGGCGCACTGACATGTCATCTGCACGGTTCAATGGACCGAGCCGCGCGACCGACTTGTCAGCGCAGCGTGGACGTGCTTACTAGCGCCACTGAACGGACAGTGCGGCGCAATACTGCTCTGCAGATGTTCAGCTGTTTTTCCCTTTACATAAGATAATAAAGATGAAGAGAATGAAATGATACATTTCTTTTGCTTATCTTTTATAGGCTACTAGTGGTAGTAGATTACATGTAAACAAACTGTATTGTTGCTTAGGCTACGACTGCATGCTTAAATAAGCCTATATGGTGAAAAAATACTAGGCATATAGTAAATACTATATGTTTTTGAACCATATAGTAAGTTGTATCATACTGTACATATTATAGTATTTACAACACTTTGTTAATGAATGCTACAGCATACTGTAGTATTAACTATAGTGAACTGATAAACTGTAATAAATAGCTGCTGTAGGCCTAGAATACTAGTTTTTACTACAGTAAACTGTAGTGTATATTATAGTATAATATACCCTATTGTAGAAAACTGTACAGTATTGGGTAAAGTAATTTGTTTATATCAGCTACTATTGTTGTTCTGTTCAGCAACTATAGAATTACCACAACAAATGAATTCAAGTACTTTACTATAGTATGGTGCAAAAACACTATAGTATTTACAATAAATTTCTATAGTATTTTTTCACCTGGGTATACACCATGCATATACAGTGGGTACGGAAAGTATTCAGACCCCCTTAAATTTTTCACTCTTTGTTATATTGCAGCCATTCGCTAAAATCATTTAAGTTCATTTTTTTTCCTCATTAATGTACACACAGCACCCCATATTGACAGAAAAACAAAGAATTGTTGACATTTTTGCAGATTTATTAAAAAAGAAAAACTGAAATATCACATGGTCCTAAGTATTCAGACCCTTTGCTCAGTATTTAGTAGAAGCACCCTTTTGATCTAATACAGCCATGAGTCTTTTTGGGAAAAGACTCATCCTTTCAGATCCTCTCCAGTTCTGTCAGGTTGGATGTAAACGTTGGTGGACAGCCATTTTTAGGTCTCTCCAGAGATGCTCAATTGGGTTTAAGTCAGGGCTCTGGCTGGGCCATTCAAGAACAGTCACGGAGTTGTTGTGAAGCCACTCCTTCGTTATTTTAGCTGTGTGCTTAGGGTCATTGTCTTGTTGGAAGGTAAACCTTCGGCCCAGTCTGAGGTCCTGAGCACTCTGGAGAAGGTTTTCGTCCAGGATATCCCTGTACTTGGCCGCATTCATCTTTCCCTCGATTGCAACCAGTCGTCCTGTCCCTGCAGCTGAAAAACACCCCCACAGCATGATGCTGCCACCACCATGCTTCACTGTTGGGACTGTATTGGACAGGTGATGAGCAGTGCCTGGTTTTCTCCACACATACCGCTTAGAATTAAGGCCAAAAAGTTCTATCTTGGTCTCATCAGACCAGAGAATCTTATTTCTCACCATCTTGGAGTCCTTCAGGTGTTTTTTAGCAAACTCCATGCGGGCTTTCATGTGTCTTGCACTGAGGAGAGGCTTCCGTCGGGCCACTCTGCCATAAAGCCCCGACTGGTGGAGGGCTGCAGTGATGGTTGACTTTCTACAACTTTCTCCCATCTCCCGACTGCATCTCTGGAGCTCAGCCACAGTGATCTTTGGGTTCTTCTTTACCTCTCTCACCAAGGCTCTTCTCCCCCGATAGCTCAGTTTGGCCGGACGGCCAGCTCTAGGAAGGGTTCTGGTCGTCCCAAACGTCTTCCATTTAAGGATTATGGAGGCCACTGTGCTCTTAGGAACCTTAAGTGCAGCAGAAATTTTTTTGTAACCTTGGCCAGATCTGTGCCTTGCCACAATTCTGTCTCTGAGCTCTTCAGGCAGTTCCTTTGACCTCATGATTCTCATTTGCTCTGACATGCACTGTGAGCTGTAAGGTCTTATATAGACAGGTGTGTGGCTTTCCTAATCAAGTCCAATCAGTATAATCAAACACAGCTGGACTCAAATGAAGGTGTAGAACCATCTCAAGGATGATCAGAAGAAATGGACAGCACCTGAGTTAAATATATGAGTGTCACAGCAAAGGGTCTGAATACTTAGGACCATGTGATATTTCAGTTTTTCTTTTTTAATAAATCTGCAAAAAGGTAAACAATTCTGTGTTCTTTTGTCAATATGGGGTGCTGTGTGTACATTAATGAGGAAAAAAAAGGAACTTAAATGATTTTAGCAAATGGCTGCAATAGAACAAAGAGTGAAAGATTTAAGGGGGTCTGAATACTTTCCGTACCCACTGTATATGTGCTGCATGCAGTGGCGTAACTTTGTTTTAAAAAGTGGGTGGGACAGAAATGTGTGTGGTGGTGTGTGTGTGTGTGGGGGGGGGGG
>RJVU01049572.1:3400034-3425400 GCA_003731715.1 Anabarilius grahami
GTGTAATTTGTATCATTACAATAATAAATGCACAAAATTTATTGACATAGACCTTATGTTTAATATGGTAGTTTCGTCATTACATCTACTATAAGACAATATATTGTTAGTCTTGAAAATATTTACATTAGCCATTAAATACGTGGATCCGCATTAAATATTAGATTGTCTTGATGGACTAGGGGTAGAATTTTTTTCTAATCAACTAGAGATGTTTCTTTTGTATGAGTATACATCCGTGCCGTGAGATGTTGCAAAAAGTGGTGGGGACATGTCCCACTCGTCCCACCTGCAAATTACGTCTATGGCTGCGTGTTTCAGAGTGAAGTCGGGCACTACAGTGTATGTGCACATCAGTGGCATGATTCTGTTTTAGGTTTCTTTTAAGATAATTTAATTTTAAGCTTTAAAGTGAACCCCTGGTGTTAAGACTTGTATGGCTTATTATAACGTAAATTATGTCTCTTACTGAAATATGTAGTAGAAAACCCATGAAAGTTTACGTTATTTAAAAAATCCATAACATATTTGGACAATGGGCGGCGCCATTTTGTTTGGGTTCTATGTAGATGACGTCAAATGGTTGCACTCTGTCAGCTACTTACATTACTCTATGGCTATTTTTACCGCAACACAACTCGGAATATAAAATACGATGCCACATTGTGCAGCTTTTGGTTGTAATTTTCAGTCGATGAGCCACAAGAGAAGCGATGTAAGTCTTTACTGCTTTACTAGCGATAAGAAGAGGAGAAAAGATTGGGAAGTTGTGAAGAATGTGGACGAATAAAACTTCCTAAAGATCCACGTCTTTGTTCTCTTCACTTTAGCCCTGATGACTTTGAGGTTTTTAGTAGACCACAGCAGAAAGAGTTTACAGTTGCCGATGGACATAAGTGTATGCTTTAACCAAATGCCACGCCTGTCGTGGAGACTGACGAGGGCAGCCTATAACATCTGGATTGAGACAGACTGCCTCAAAGCTCGTGTGCGCTGAGATGCACGAGATATCTGTGATCGCATCTTCTCAGCATGTTTAACTGTGTGTATACATTCAGGTGACATATCAGATGATTTTCACACACCATATAACAGTAGTTTGAATAGTCACAGAGACATTGCACATCTTCGATGTTTTTATCCTCACTAATTTTGCGCTCTGGCTCAAATTGAAAAGGCTGATCGTGTTTTAAAAGGAACCCCGCGGATATTAAGACTTGTATGTGTTACTAGATTACCGTTGCACCAAAGTATACAGATGAAAAATAATCAAAGGCATCAGGGCTAAAGTGGAGAGAACATTACACCTGGTCACTTAATACGTTTTCTCTGATCGGATAGCTATCTGATTTATAAAAACTTGGCTCCGCAAAATATATCCGATCTTCAATTCCCGCGCTATATGCAGATATCATGGAGTTCACGTCACCGAAAGCAACAAATATGAACTACATTTTATTGATCATCAGCTAATTTCAAAATCAAGACCGCAATCGGAGAGAGCACGGCAACAGCACTGGTAAGATCATTTAGTCTCATTACTTTTAATGAAGATGATTGTGTTTTGAGCGCCTGCGACTTACTTTCATTTTGATTTGAGGCAGTTTGTGCGTTGTCTTGCTGAATAGAAAATCAGCTGCTCATCTGCGGTGATGCGTGCTGCAGTAGCGCTGTCATATCTGGCTATAACATTATTTAACCTATAACACGCTCTCACACGTTAATTTTTTAGTATTTTTGGGAGGAGTTAAATTTACATATGTGGTTTCAACAACCAGATGCATTTAAACCTGTTCAGTTTTGACTGGAATGTGTCCCAGACCACCTCCTGAAGTGGTTTGAGTGATCGGATTTATATCCGTCTCTCGAGTGTGTTTCGAGGGGCATTTAGACCTGGCGTTTTCACGATCGGATAGCTATCCGATCAGAGAAAACGCATGAAGTGACCAAGTGTAAACAGACCCAAAGACGCATTTTTCTAGGAAGTTTTATTCATCCACATTCTTCACAACTTCCCATTCTTTTTTCCTCTTCTTATCGCTAGTAAAGCAGTAAAGACTTACATCGCTTCTCTTGTGGCTCATCGACTGAAAATTACAACCAAAAGCTGCACAATGTGGCATCGTATATTATATTCCGAGTTGTGTTGCGGTAAAAATAGCCATAGAGTAATGTAAGTAGCTGACAGAGTGCAACCATTTGACGTCATCGACATAGAACGCAAACAAAATGGCCCCGCCCATTGTCCAAATATGTTATGGATTTTTTAAATAACGTAAATCTTTCATGGGTTTTCTACTACATATTTCAGTAAGAGACATCATTTACATTATATTAAGCCATACAAGTCTTAACACCAGGGGTTCCCTTTAAGATCTTCCTCTGGTTTTCTGCTAAAATAAAAGGTGGATGGTTAAACGTTTGAAAATAAAGAAATTAAGAAAAGAAATTAACTTTACAGTTGTACAGTAAAACATTTTATTCTTTCTTTTCTTAAATATTTTCTTAATTGTTTAATATTTGTATAATAATAATAATAATAAATGATACCTTCAAAATATATTGGAAGCCTGATTAAAGTAATAGTTCACCCCCAAAAAGAACATTTTTGTTTGAATATTTTGAATCTAAAGATTTTTTACTTTTAAGCCTTTGTTGGTTTGTGACATACTGTACAATAAAAAAAAACAACTCTACAAAGCAACTCTTTTAATGTGTAATGTCCTGTGCTATTTTTAAATAATAGGTACAGCTGGCCATCCACACACACACCGTTTCAAGCACGTGTTTGACTGATGGGGCTCTGAAAAGACAGAATTCAAAGGAAGGGCATCCAATAGCACATTCTCTCTCTTCCAGTTTTCTATTCTAGTGAGTGTCCTAGAGCAGAGGCTTCACAGGCCTGGCTGTGATCAGGCCACTGCTGAAAGATAGATACCTTCACCTGCCCGTATCTGCCCTGGGCATCATAGCCACATTCCTCTGAGTGTAATTGAAAGGACACCCTTCCACTGAAACTCTTTTAACTGCTATTAGAAGGAAAGAGTTCACAAGGCAGCTTAGGAATGATGTAGTAAGTTGGCTGGAAGCACTTATGTCACGTTAGAACCATTATTGTCATTTATTGAAATATCCTATTATTCAGTCACCTGCACAAGCATTCTTAATTATTTATTTGCTCAGCTGTCATTATCAATTGAGAATAGTAAGGTGTTCCCGACTCAAGGTAAAAAAAAAAAGAAAAGAAAAAAAAAAAAAGGTAATTGTGAATTGTTAAAAATAAGAAAGACACATTGCCAGATACAAAGTTGCAATTACAATAAAGTTGCAAACGAGAAACAAAGTGTCAAATACAAGAGCCAAAGTCGAAATTGTGAGGTATAAAGTCAAATTGTGAGATAAAGTTCCAATTTACTGTTATTCATGTCACAACATTCATTTGTGACTGGAGAAAAAGCTTTTGATTGATGCTCACTATCGGTTGATCGTGTTGGCCTGTCAGAAGAGATTCTTTTTACAGATAAACTGAATAATGAATCTCTGAGCAGTAGTTGTTGTGTAAAAGGTGAAACTATATTCAAAAACCCATCCCTTCAGGATGTGTCCTTTTGGATTTTGGGACACACAAATCATGATTTCACACCTGGAACCAGACAAGAAGCTGTAAGAAATGCACTTGAAGTGTCACCTCAGCCTCGGGTCTGGAGGCAGATATGAGAACTGAATGCTTTGAAAAGGATTCCAAAAGTAAAAACCCAAGATAATTTGGCATTGTGACCTTAAAACTATACAGGCACTTCCCAATACATGAATTTTAAGAAATAACAACTGCTTTACACTCTACCTGTTACAAGCTAAGTTGAGTATCTTAGGTTTAAATCTAGGGTGGAAAAGGCACTGGGATGGAAATTTAAACTGGCTTTACAAACCAGCCCTAACAGCTCTGATATAATTAGAGGTTCCACTTCAGTTTAAAAGAAAGATTGGAGCTCTTAGATTAGTTCCCTTGTTTCGTCTTGATAGATCCTTAAAGGAATGTCCAGTCTTCCAGCTACCTGCTTTCCTTTCTCTATTTAAGGGGGGTTGGGAGATTGTTATCTCAGGCTCAGTTTACTATGCCAGCTCAGCCTAAGAAGTCTGTTCGAATGTGTATGGTCCACTTGTGCCTTTGTGTAAGCCTGTAAAAGTATTTGTGTTAAATTGGATAACAAGCACCATTTTTTATTGATAATTGAGTGATTATTCGACATTTTCAATACAGATGTCATCACACACCATTTTATGAACAAGCCTACAGGTTAAAAAAATCATGAAGCTTCTGAGTTTTCAATGAATGTGAGCATGTCCAAATGCCTTACAAATTTGTTCTTAAATATTATAAAATTAAATATTTAAACTGCATTTATACCAAACTGACAAACCATGGATGGTGTATATCAACACATAACACCTTCAGGTTTTTTGCAAATAAAATTAATACATTTTAGTTGTTTTTTTTTCCGTTAAACAGATGTTTTGATAACGCTTTATGTTATAGTGTTTATTAATCTTTGTTAATGATGGTTAATAAAAATGCAGTCGTTCATTGTTAGTTCATGTAAGCTCACAGTGCATTAACTAATGTTAACAAATACAACTCTTGATTTTAATAATGTATTAGTATATGTTTAAATTAACTAAGTTTAATAAATATAGAATAAGTATTGTTCCTTCTTAGTTCATGATAACAAAAGTAGTTAACTAATTTTAACTAATGAAACCTTATTGTCAACTGTTACCCATGTTTTAGTGTGCGGTAAATGATCATTTGAAAGGCTAAACACATGTAGGAGGTTATGATCTGGCTTTACAACTCATTGAGGGGGAAAGTAAAGTAGGTTTGATCATTTTGGAACCTATTTTCTTTTATCTCATTGTTTTAGTTAAATACAATGAATGATTTACATCTACAAATTGATTAAATGTGCATAAATTAATATCTTTAAAAACAATATCAACTCTGTTTTACAGATATCTGAACCTGACTGATGGATTTTTGAACCGGAAAATAAAAGCTGCATTGCAACATGGAGAAAAAAACTCATTCATTTGTAAATTATGTGAGTCTTCATTTTCATTTTAGAACAATGTTAGTTGCATATGCTCTAAGAAAAGTCCAATAATAATAATAATTCCCATTGTACTGTGTTAATATGAAGGAATATTCTGTATTGGTGTTTTGCATTGAATTATGCATTGTGTTGTGTTTTAGGGTTAACGGAAATGTCAGTAAACTTAATGGATAATGTCCTGGCAGAAAATTACTAGTAACTTTTCCATTTTTCAATAGTGTAACCATTTTTAATCTAATTTATGAAAATCTAATCTTAAAAGGATAAGTTTGCTGAACTTCAACCAGCTTTGCATTGTTACAATGCCGGTAGTTTATATAAATAAAGTCCGCATTAGAGTGCTATAATGCTCACAGTTCCTTTGCTGTATGTATGGTATTGATGCCTATAACTGTAAACTGTAAAACATATATATGCTAATACAACTTTCATCACTGTACCTTTTTTTGGAATTCTGTTTTCCGTTTTCCTTTTCTTGTTTAAAATCTCATGCTCACTGTGTTTTGGGTTAAAGGCTAGTTTTATTAATTTGTATTAAACTTTGTTTTCATAAACCGCTGTAAACTACGCAGTCTTAACATCTATTGTTAGGTGCAACATGGGTTTATAATCAACTGCTTCTCCCTTCTAATATCATATTGTCAAATAATACAATAAAATTTTGTCATTTATCAGTACTTGTAGGTTTACCCAAATCTTTTTCTGGAGTAACAGTCTCAGTTTTTAAATTTTATGTTTAAGTCTATATCTTCTGTATATCAAATTCTGGTTTATGGTACTAAATATTCTAAATGTTCTGGCTGCCCATTTTACTCTGATCATTACTGCAGCTACAGTTCAACAGTAACTACTACCACTGCTAATTAGCTGAGCTGTTGGATGAATCCTTGTGTAATTCTTGTGTAAGACTGAATCTTATGCAATTTGTCAGGGGAATGTTCTATCTGTAATAAAGCAAGATTACTGTATCAGAACTGCGTTACAAATTGTTCTAACAAGCAGATGCCAAAATAAATGGTTGGTTACACAACAAGCTCACAATAAACTGTTTTATTTCTGTTTTGAAGCAGTTAATTTTAATAACTACCTCCTTTTTAATAATAGCAAATTTGTTTTATTGCATCTGTTGCAAACTTCCAGGTGCACACTGAAACACCTCAAACCATGTGTGCTGTGTGCTAAAAGACAGGAATTAGTTGTCAACTCAGAAAATCAAACACCTGAACATCAGAAGTCCCTAAACTGACATGTTTATAAAAACAAAAGGAAGAGGAATGTGAGGTGATGTACAGTATACTGAAGGTATCTATACCGTTTTGTGGATAATAATACATGGCATCTCAGTGAGACCTTCACAGTATTTGCAACAATTATTCATCAAAATCATGTTGAAGAAAAAAAAAAAAAGTTTTTGAGTTGAACATTGACAAAAACTTAACACAGAGGAAGCTGAGAATGCTATTAAATATACAAGAAGTATATTGGGTTGTGCTCTGAAATTGTATAATTCTAATATTAAATAAATGCAACAAGTAAGCAATAAGGTACGTGAGGCTGTGCTGTATCGTGAATAAGTCACAGCTGAATTTTTAGGCACGACGTGAAGCGGAGTGCCTGCTACACCTTCAGACATGACTTATTCACGATACAGCACTAGCCTCGAGTACCTTATTGCTTTTATAAAATGGTTACCACACAATACAAATATTAAAGCCAGAAACATGTAACAATGCAACTTTCATGAAGTAAACTCTTATTAAAAGTCTTCCTTCCGCCGGAAAAAATACTCCCTGACCGTGAACAGCGACAGAAGTTACATTATTACGCCATTAGATGGCGGCAAAGACTGTCTTTATGAGTCTGTCAGTCAGTAGTGAAGACTTTTACATTGAAAAGACTGAATTGTTGTGAACCTGGAACAAGACGCAACTGACAAATGCTTTGGCTAGCACTGTCAGTCATGGGAAAACCCCTTAACTGTTAAAAGGACAAGATGATACATCGGACATTTAAACAGATTTTTTTATTATGAACATAGGACTGACCTGAAGGAAAATGCTAAATCTGAATGCAGGTAATAAACTGCTCACTCAATCTTTTTCTCACAATACTCTACATAATACAGTAAGCTTCAATGAAAAATATCAATTGAAAACATACAGTTTGATGCTAAGAGATGTAGTGATACACAGAACTGTTGGGTGAAGAGGTCATAGCTGTGTTTTGTCGTGAATAAAACACAGCTATTGACCAATCAGAATCAAGGACAGGAACTAACCGTTTTATAATTAAAAATAAATTAGAAATCATTAAAAGTTACTCTTATGAAATAATATTGTATATTCCTAAAAGAAAAGATATAAAAAGACATGACTCAAAAGAGACTGTTCACAGCACACCTATGTAACATTGTACAGTCCCTGCGGTCAGCTGATGGGCAGAGCGGAGTGGAGACGGAGAAGAGGTATCGCAGGAATGCTGACGTGACCGCAGTGCAAGAGGAACGGTGCCACTGGCCAGGCAGAAAGCCACCCCTCTCCGAGCTCACCCTGTGCTTGATCCAGAGGGGTAAATTATCCTAGCATCCTCTATTTATACAGTGTGTATATTTTCAGCAGTGGATGATTGGGATGCTGCAATGTGCGAAAGCAATGCGAAAACGCTGCCGTCCTTTCTGGGAAAGAGTTATTCTGAAGCAGAGAGAGTTTTGGCTGATGCTGGCAAAGCTGCATAACATAACTGCCATGACTTTAGGGCTTGGTCCACTGAACCCTGCCCTGAACTAAACAGTCAAAGTTTAGATGAAATTCATCAGAGAGATGAATTTTTATTTAATTGCAATCATACTCAGTTTTGTTGTTGTTGTTTCCATATAAAGTAATATTATAATAATAATGTAAAGCACAGAACATCCTAACATTCCTTTAGGAACCCAATAATAAAACATGTCCTAAAGGTACTAAAGGTTGCCTGCTTTGCTTTAAAGTGACATAATTTGTATACAAGTGCTGATTGATTAGCATGTAGCTGTCAACATGCTTGACAATATTTTTCACTTTATTGGGGGACATGTAAAGGCACCCTTCTTGTGCCCGACCATGACTGTATTGACATAGTAGCATGTTGTCTGTTAGCATGCTTGACTTGTACTATGGCTGAAGAGGTGAAGGGTTTAGTGCTGGTAGCGGCGTTCGTCTGTAATCTATGTATCCTGAGACAGTGATACATGGCCACAACTGCTGCATACAGCTGGATGTAGCCATAGGTTAAAATGTCAGATGTAATGCTGGGAGACATTCAACTGATATAATGTTACTGGATCTGGTAATGGTATTGTCAATAATGATTAATATGACTTTTGTTTCCTAGCAAATGTTTGACTCTCATAAGAAATGAAGAAATCAATCAATTTTAGTTAGTCTAGTGACTATATCTTCATGCTCCACCTTTTCTATGTGGAGCTCTGTGTTTTCGAGATCAGAACAACTATAATTTAATCTTAAAAAGTTTAAATTTATAGTGCTGTGCTGACTGGTTTCCACTAATCACTCAGTACTACACCAAGTGTCCACTTTAGGTGTTTGACTATGCATCGGTTATAAGTGCACCAAAAGTTATTTTAGCAAAGTAACAAAATAGAAACAGAGTCATCAAGCAGCCGTGGCATGCTTGCTATTTGGCGAATGCTAACAGGGGTTTTTCACAAGGGTTGCTAAGAGTGGTGTAGTGTTGTCCCAAACATGTATTCAAATAAACAGAGTGTCCTTTATTTTGATTCATGTTATTAAAGGCATCAAACAACTCATTAGTGGAACGGTAGTTATACGATTTGCATTGTTAAATTCTGTGTATATTTACTCTCCATGAAGATTTATGACCTTTGTGTTCTCCAAAGGATTTCTGGTTCACAATGTGCTGAAAGATCTGGATCACAGTAAATTTAAACCCATAAATTCAAGCTTTGGTGGTATTTTAGAAAACTTCCATATGAACCTAGTGAGGGTCACTGGGCCAGAGGGATATCTAAATGCAAATTCTTCAAATAATAACTTAAACGCAAACTATATGTTGAAAGTTTAGTATTTATAAACAATAAACATAAAATAATTGATAAATAGTCATTAACAGTTACAAAAAAGTATTCATAAAGTCATATTTTAATTATATTAAATTATGTCTGTGATTAATAAATGTAAAAGGTTCAATGTTGGTTCATGAAACCGGATGCATTAACTAATGTTAACAAATTAAACCTTATTATAAAGTGTTAACCAGGAAAAAAATGTGATTAATTGTATCCATAATTAAACACATGTATATGTTCAGTAATATGATGCTTTAAGTACTCTTGTTGAGTTAACAGTAATGAAGTTGATTAGTTCTAAAAAAACAGGAAATGTCAGATATCTGAGAAAATGATGACCAAAACAAAAATATTATTGGTCATTTAATCGGATATGCGAGGTGGTATCAATTCCCATATATCCGTTTGAAACACTGCTCCATAAATGGAAAGAGGGTATTTATATCTAGATGTGACCACAAGGTTTCCATACACAGTATGTATTCTCAAGTATCTACCCTGATTCTCACTTCAGCTAGGTCATGCTAAGCTAAAGTCGCAACATAAAAACATGAACAAAATAAAGCAGTGTTTCAAAGCTGTCCTTTTTTATATAAGTATGAATAAATAAAGCTTATAGATAAAGTAAATTAATAAACAAGGCCACAAAAAATGTAAGCTATTTATCCTCTTTTTTTCGCAATTGATGCTGGACGCTTGTATTGGCGCGCTAGATCATGTGTCACATTAAGAGATAAACTCTATGTACTCCTGACAGCCATGGGGGATTTCCATCATCATCCGGTGGACGCATTTAAAATCCCATCCCCAGTGACTGCAATTGCAAAAGATATATTTGGACTCTCTAGAAATAAAATTATATGGGAGGATTTTCAGGCAGGCAGCAGGACATCATGCCTGTTAGGATCACTGTGAATCAAGCTATAGGTCAAACTATGCTTATGGTTGGCAAATAAAGTGTCAATAGGAAATGTGCCTGAATATACCTTTCAAACACTTAACGCTGCTGATTGTTTGCATGAATGCTTGTGTAACTGGAAGAATTAAGTAAAATCAAAAAGAAAATCCATTTTTATCATTTCAATAAAATGCAGGGCACTTGGACACCCTCTGTCCACCTGTTTAACCAACTGGACTGAGTATTGTGACCTTTCAACTGCCCTATGAGAAAACCCCCAAGTTGTAAGCATGTGAACTGCAGAAAAACAATAGAAAAAAAAAACCTACCAAAAAAGTACCAAATACACACAAACAAACACAAATTAGGTTTCATGTTTTATGGGGACATTCTATAGACATAATGATTTTATACTGTACAAAATGTATATTCTATCCCCTTACCCTAAATCTACCCCTAAACCTACCCATCACAGAATTTTTTTTTTTTTTTTTTTTTNTTACAGTTTTACATTTTCCAAAAAATATGACTTAGTATTATAAGATTTATAAGTTGTTTTCCTCATGGGGATCAAAAAAATAAATAAATAAATAAATAAATGTCCCCAGAAGGACAAGGATTTTAGATATTGCCATCGTTGTGGGAATATTTTGTCCCCATAATGTAGGGTATATGAAACACACACACGCACGCGCACACAACTGATTTAAAATAATTATTTTAATTTATTTGAAACCACAAATGCTTAAATCAATTGTGGGAATATATTAAATTTAATATTGTTTACATTTTAATATAATTTATTAGATGCCAAATTCCAAAATTTTACAATATTGCAACACTCCAACAGAAGGCGCTGTCACTATTCTTTGGATATATCTATTATTTTGGCAAGGTAAACTAAATGGATACTTTTAAAGAGGAAATTTTCATGAAGAATAAGTTAAACATCAGATGAATCAACCATTTTTTAGACCATGAACAAAAAGTTCCGTTCCACATCCATTTCTATTTCTTGAAGCATTTGTCAAACATATCACAAATCAGTAGCGACATAAATAAGGACTTCAGAATTTCACAACAGAACATGCTTGTCATTGTTCATATCATCTTTTTTCTTTCCTTTTTTATTTCTCTAGGAAAAGATATGTTACTGGTCTTAATATGAAACTTTTTTTGCTTTCAGTGGGTAAGGAAGGAGAAAAAGGGAGGGAGGGCTAGAGTGAAAGCAACACTTTGGGGGGCTGTCCAATGTGCTGCCTTAAATTAGCCAAGGGAGAGGTTGGACTGAGGGTGGAGCTTTGTGCTGTCACTATCTCCCTTGTTAAGTATTACCTGCAGTGCTTCAGTAAGTTGGCTGCACTTGTACTGTGTGTAAGGACAGAGAGGGGGGAAACATAGCACAGAAATCAATACCAAGCCTTGAGAAATCAAGGGCAGCATCCTAAATCTTACTTGGACACAGCAGTGCATCTATTTTAGCAAGTTTATGCAGTGCAACTAGCTGTAGATATGGCTGGTTGTCTGCAAAGAGGAAGACTGAGTGCAGCAGGAGCACCTCTGAAGTGCCTTATTATAGTGATTTCATTAGGATGTTGTCTCTCTAAAGTGGACGCAGATCCGTTCGACACGGCTTTCCGCCACATGCACAGACCTGGACCTACAGCTGAAACAATCTTGGTAGCCAACAATGGGATTAGAGTTCCCTTTGGACGCTCCATCTATCTGGATCCTATTAATGACCTTGTGACTGAAGTGCACGAAGGAGACCGCTGTCACATAACAGTCCTGGACAATGACCCACTGGCTCAAAGACCTGGAATGCTAACACCCAAGAAGTTCCCCTGTGCTTTTGGTGCAGAAGAGGTGAAATATACTCATTTTGGTTCCAGGAGCCCAAGCAAAGATCACATTAAACTGCAGCTGAGGTATGACTCCAACACAGACACAGTGGTGGTTCCTTTCATTCTTGAAGTAGAGGTGGTCTTTCAGCAACTGGAGATTCTCACTCGTAACATGCCTCTGGTAGTGGATAAGCTCAATGGGCTAAGCAACCCAATTGACAAAAAAACTTTGGAGTTTGCATTTGAAGATGGTGTCACTACATGCAAGGTGACCACACTGGTTGGTGCAGGCAAACTTCCCAGGTATGGTAGTCTTACTGATAACTCTGTTAATGGCCAGATGATTAATTGTGATGATTTTGTCAAGAAGGGAATTCAGTATCAACACACCGCAACCACCAACTCTCCTAACAGAGACTACATTCCAATGCTAGTAGAAGTACAAGATAATGACGGTAATACTATTCAACAAGAACACTTCCAGATAATGGTTAGAATCAAAGAGGGTAATGAAAATACACCACCAAAGCCTAGCTTTATATCTATGATGATGATGGAGATTGACCAATTTGTGATGACAGCCATTACTTCAGATATGCTGGCAGCTGAGGATATTGAATCTGATTCTGATGATTTAATCTTTAACATAACATCTCCCTTGGGCTATCAGCAAGGCTATATTATCAGCACAGATGATCAAAACCAGCCAATCACTTCTTTCCATCAGAGAGATATTAAAGACCTGAAGATCGCTTACAAGCCTCCCTCTGAGGATTCAGATGTAGAAAGAATTTTCCAGATTGAATTTGAAATTGTTGACACTGATGGGGCTGTTTCTGATCCTTTTGCTTTCATGATTGTTGTGAAGCCAATGAACACTTTAGCTCCGGTGGTAACCAAAAATACAGGACAGCTGCTTTTTGAGGGTCAATCAAGACCACTATCCAGCTCACAAAATTTAGAGATCAGTGATGAAGATAATCTTGATGATGTGAAGATTACTGTTGTTGATGGCTTGAAACATGGAGAGCTGACTGTGCTAGGGTCTCAACGAAAATTTTTCACTACAGCTGATCTAGATGCTGGCATTGTTATGTACCAGCACGATGGAAGCGATACCTACAGTGACAACATTATATTCAGAATGACTGATGGCAGTAATGAAGTAGAGTTTTTGTTCCCTATCACAATTGCCCCAACTGATGATGAACCCCCTGTTATAAATGCAAACACTGGTATTGTGCTTTTTAAAAATGAAGTGATGCAAATCTCCCCCTTTATCCTGAGTGCCACTGACATTGACTCTGAAGATTCAACAATAAAATTTTTATTAGAAGAGCCATACTCAGCAATTGGTGAGCTGCTCATCAAACAGGTGGAGCCTCCTCCAGATCCATCTGCATGGAAATTTAGTGCAACAGATGAGATGTTTGAACAGGTGGTGACAGAATGGTTTCAGCAGGATATTCTGGATGGGAAGCTTTTCTATCGTCACAAAGGACCTCATAGTACCACCACTGTGATTGACCAGTTTGCCTTTAGAGTCCAGGATGACAATGACCCACCAAATCAATCAGGAGAGCATGTGTTCATTATTAAAATCCACCCGGTTGATGACATTCCTCCAGAACTTTACCCTGGCACCACACTACACATGACAGTCAAAGAATATGAGCTGACATTTTTTAAGAAGAAATTTTTACGCTACACAGATCTGGACTGTGATGACAGGGATCTTAAATACACCATCATCAAACCTCCTACTGACACAGATGAAAACAGCCCTGTTCCTCTTGGTGCTATTGTACTGACTGATAACCCTGATATCATAATCAGTGAGTTTACGCAAGCTCAGGTCAACCACCATAAAGTGGCATACAAACCCCCAGAGCAAGAGCTTGGTATTACTCCAAAAGTGGTCCAGTTTTCATTCAGCGTGGAGGACACCGCTAGTAATTCTGTTGATGGACTTTTTACAATCTTTTTACAGCCTGTTGACAACAAACCCCCTGTAATTACGAATACTGGTTTCACTGTTCTGGAGCGAAATACTTATATAATAACCAAAAATGAACTTGATGCCTCGGACCAGGACACTGAGGATGAGGATATTAAATTTATAGTGACCCAGATTCCCAGGTTTGGGCAGCTGCAATATTTAGGAATTGACATGTCTAATGGGGAAACATTTGTGCTGGACGACATTGAAAACAGCCGACTCGCCTACATCCACAGTGGTGAAGAATCTCTTCATGATGTCATTAAGCTGGACATTAGTGATGGCTTCCATGAAGTCCCCATTGTTGTCAAGATCAGCATCAAGCCTGTCGATGATGAAACTCCAAAAATTATGTTACCGGCAGGTTTGTTAGGGGCCTCTATTGATGTACTTGAGAATGGTGCAACAGAAATCACCAGCAATGTTATTCAGGGTCGTGACGAAGACACAGATGACCTCATGCTGACTTTCATAGTTGAGGAGCCTCCTAGGCTAGGAGAAATAATGGTGAATGGAGCTCCTGCTGAGCGCTTTACCCAGCAAGACATAATCAATGGTGTGGTCGTCTATGTTCACACTAGTGGTGAAATCGGCCCCATCAAAGAGCATGATTCATTCAATCTCACAATATCTGACATGTCGGATGAATGGGTTGTTGGTGGCAACAAAGTTCAAGGGGTCCGTGTCCATGTCACCATTCTTCCTGTAGACAGCATTCCACCTATTGTTAATGTAGGTGGCCAGTTTGTAGTAGTCGAGGGTGAGAAAAATGTTATCACATTAGAGCACATTCAAGCTGAGGACATTGACACTGATAATGATGATATCTTGTGTACTATCATCGTTCAGTCCACATCTGGCTATGTGGAGAACATCTCCCCAGCTCCTGGGTCTGAAAAATCCAGAGTAGGCACTGCCATCACTGCATTCACCATTAAAGATGTTGGTCTAGGTCACATCTATTATGTCCAAAGTATTCACAAGGGTGTGGAGCCAGTGGAGGACAGATTCACTTTCCGCTGCTCAGATGGCATTAACTTTTCAGAAAGGCACTTTTTCCCCATTGTCATTATCCCAGCCAATGATGAAAAGCCAGAGATTTTCATTCGTGAGTTTGTTGTCATGGAGGGGATGAGCTTGGTTATTGACACTCCTATTTTGAATGCTGCAGATGCAGATATCCCAAGTGATGAATTAGTTTTTGAAATACTTAAAAACCCAAAACATGGAAACATAGTTCAGCAGTTGAGCACTGGGACAGTTCCAGTGGTGAAATTTACCTTAGAGCAAATAAAGGAGGCTTCCAATATTGTTTATGAGCATGATGACTCTGAAACCAAGGAAGACAGTTTTGAAATTCAACTCACTGATGGGAAGCACACTGTCAAAGAGAAGGTCGTCATAATTGTCATTCCTGTTGATGATGAAACCCCAAGGATGGCCATCAACGATGGCCTGGAAGTAGAAATTGGAGAAACCAAAGTAGTTAGTAACAGAGTCCTGAAGGCCACAGATCTGGATTCTGAGGACAAAGAGCTTACTTACATTATGCGTTATGGCCCTGGCCAAGGCTACCTTCATAGAATTACCAAACATGGAGATGTAATCGGCAACATTAGTATCGGAATGAATTTCACTCAAGATGAACTTGACAAACAGTTGATTCAGTACGTACACACAGGCCAAGAGGGTGTCCGTGACCTGCTAAAGTTTGATGTAACTGATGGAATCAATCCCCTCATTGACCGCTACTTCTACATTAATATTGGCAGCATGGACATGGTCTTTCCTGATGTTATCAACAAGGGTGTGACCCTCAAAGAGGGAGGTAAGGTCACCTTGACCACAGACCTTCTCAGCACAACTGACATCAACAGTCCAGATGAATATCTTAGTTTCAGCATCACTCGTGCTCCTAGCAGGGGCCATCTTGAAAGTACTGATCTCCCAGGGGTGCCCATCTCCACCTTCACTCAGCTGCAGCTAGCTGGAAACAAGATCTACTACATCCATACATCTGACGATGAAGTGAAGATGGACAGCTTTGAGTTTGAGGTGACAGATGGCTATAACCCTGTCTTCCGCACCTTCCGTGTATCCATTACAGATGTCGACAACAAGAAGCCAGTCTTGACGATCAACAAGCTGGTGCTGGGGGAGGGAGAAACCAAGTTGATCACACCCTTTGAATTGACAGTGGAGGACCGTGACACACCAGACAACCTGCTGCGATTTGTAGTGACTCAAGTGCCAGTTCACGGTCAGCTTCTGTTCAATGGAACACAAGTCATTACATCATTTACCAAGCAGGATCTAAATGAAAACCTTATTACTTATAGGCATGATGGCACAGAGACAAATGAAGACAGCTTCTCTTTCACAATTACTGATGGGACTCACACTGAATTTTATGTTTTCCCTGATACTGTATATGAAACTCGTAAGCCTCAGATGATGACTATTCATATTAGCACAGTGGACAATGGGGTGCCTCAAATCCTTGTAAACAAAGCAGCACCCACGCTTAGGGTTCTTCATACTGGGCACCTTGGATTTCTGATAACCAGCAAAGCTCTAAAGGCTGAGGACAGAGACAGTCCAAACAAAGTGCTTAAGTATGTTGTATCCGAGACCCCTCTTCATGGCTTTATCATGAATTCTGCTTTGGGCAATGATAGCATCAAGTCCTTCTCACAGGGTAAGTTATACTTATTTTCCTTTTGTTTCCTACATATTTTATGCAAAACCTGTCACTGTTATTTAAGATTTATTAATCTCCAACTTCTCACACTCTCATTTCTCATCATTAGCCGATATTGATGATATGAAGATTTGTTATGTGCTTCTTGATGGGTCCAATGCCACAAGTGACATATTCTACTTCACAGTGGAAGACAATGGTAAGAATGTGTCTTCCTTGCCCCTCTCATTAACTGGAAGTGTCACGTGTCACTAAAGCTGCTGTTGGAATTCCCAAGCTTTCAGTTGCTTATTTAAATCAATTTCGCTGAAGGGGAATTTTCTAGGCTGGCTCATAATTAGGAGAGTGTTTCTTTGTCAGACAATATTAAAAAGTAAACAGAAAACACAATTTATTTAAATTTTAATAGTACTAAGATTGGAACCAATGTGGTGATTCAATGCTTCTTAATTTTATCTGGTCAAAATGCCAACACTTTCTGAGTTTAACTGTGAGATTTGGAAACGCTACAGTATGCCGCCTCAGCATGACACACACACTCAGACACGAAAAGGAAACACTTTACACAAAGGATTAAACAAAGAAACTTTTTTCAACTTGGATGAGCCTGGACAAGTGGGTAGAGCTTTGGTGGTTAGCAAATAATAGCAATTGGCTAACATGCTTGGAGTGAGGATCAAGCCTTTTTTTTTTTTAACTGAATATATAAGTAATTCCCAGTAACTTTTTTTTTTTTGGTTTAAAGTTTAATTTTGTACTTGTATTTCAATTCACTGTCAATGTTAATTCATATGATCTGCACAAATGAGTTTGTGTATCTGTTAAAATTCCTTTATTGTAAATTTAAAAAGGAGCAGACATTTGCTTGTTAGTAGTTTAACTTATGGCTCTTTAGCTGTGTCGGAACTGAAGCATGCACTAGGGCTGGCACTGTCTTTTTGGCAGCATTTCAGCTGGAGGCAGTCATTACTATAAGAGCCAAAAAAGATACATGCTGTCAGAGGCCTAGCCAAGATGGTAGAAACAATAACATTTAGATAGACTAAAAAGAAGCCAGGACTAAAAATTATTACTGTTTGGAGGATACTGTTTGTGAGCACATTTTAAAAACCTCAGACTGCCATGTTACAATGTCTAAAATTCCTATAGGCTATAGCTAACAGAAAAGAATGGAACAGGTTCACACACTGAGACAGTGTGTTTACATATACAGTTCTCAAGGTAACTCTCCTCTTCGGTTAAGACTGACTTTATATTCTTTATGTTTGGGGTTCCAAAGACCCCGATTCTGTAAATTTATTTTCCCCGATTCCTTATTTTTTTCCCCCTTTCAATTATTTTTTTTCCCTTTCAAATTCCCAGATTTAGTCAAAACACGATATTACTGTTTTGTTTCTTTGTTTGTTTTGTTATTAATAAAATAGGTTGCACTTTTCAGAGATTAAATTTTATCAGAAATAATCAGTTCTAATAAGACTAGGACATATCAAAGTATCAGCTGAATTAAGTGTTTTAATTCATGCATTAAAGGGTTAGTTCACCCAAAAATGAAAATAATGTAATTTATTACTCACCCTCATGTCGTTGTACACCCGTAAGACCTTCGTTCATCTTTGGAACACAAATTAAGATATTTTTGATTAAGTTCGATGGCTCAGTGAGGCCTCCATTGCCAGCAATGTTACTGCACCTCTCAAGATCCATAAAGGTACTAAAAACATACTTGAAACAGTTCATGTAACTTCAGTGGTTCTATCTTAATATTGTAAAGCGATAAGAATACTTTTTGTGTGCCAAAAAAACTAAATAACGAATTTTCAACAATATCTATATGGGTCGATTTCAAAACACTGCTTCATGAAGCTTCTGAGCTTTATGAATCTTTTGTTTCAAAATTAGTGATTCGGATCTCCTATCAAACGACTAAACTGCTGAAATCAAGTGACTATGGCGCTCCGTTTCAGTGATTCGATTCGTAAAGCTCTAAAGCAGTGTTTTGAACTCGGCCCATATAGATATTGTTGAAAAGTCATTATTTCGTTTTTTTGGTGTGGAAAATGAGTTGATGTTATAGATACCAGTAGAATGCTGGCCATAATATGAGGGTTATGCGCAGTGTGAGCCAGGTGGTAATATTTCAGTTCAGTTGCTGTTGGACTACACACAATATTTTGAAGGGGTAGCACAAATAATGGTCTTAATAGTGGTCATGCAGCTTTTTGATAAGTTTCCTTCCAATTTGTTGAGTTAAACCACAAAGGATATAATTTGGATACCCATCCACCATTTTAAATTAAGCTTATATATCTATGCCATGACTCATATCCAAATCAATGTTATATGATCATTTGTTAGATGGTGGAATGCATTTCCTCTGAGATTTGTGGCTCCAGCTACACTGACCTGGTGTAAGTGTAGAAGTCACTGCAGACAGGGATGTGTGTGTGTGTCAAGGAGCAGAGATCTGCTAACAGATCTTTTTTCAAAGATCCCTCTATGCCTGGCTGAAACTCAAAGCCATCACAAGATTTGCTGAAAACCTTGGGGCTTCCCCTTGCCTAATTCTTCTTTTGAGATGTAAAAGATGGAGAAGATCATACTGCTTGGTTGGATTTGGATTTTCTTCCAAAAAAATCAAAAGTCTGTATTTGTGAAAAGCCAGGGAGCTTAAACATAGATTCTGCTCCAAAACCTTGTGACCTTTTGAGGCATCATAGACGCTCTGTAGATTGTTCCAAAACATACCTTCAAAAAAGTAGGCATTGCATGTATCTGTTCTGCAACCTGCAACAAGTCTTTGTAAAAAAATAAAAATAAATAAATAATAATAATGAAAGAGGGCAGACAAATTTATATAAATGTTGATACTTTTTTACTTTTAAAACAAATATATTTTTGACTAAATATTGATTATTTGGCTTAATATTCATGTGTGTGGTGTATTTTTAATGCTTTTTAGAGTATCACATTGATAGTTTAGCAACATTCTAACACCAAACTCAACTGAAATCAATGTGAGTCTACTGTTATTTCCTGTGCGAATGAATGCCTATGTATAGCATTCCAAAACAGTCAAATACAATGTCCTCTTTCAGCTAGGATGCTGCCTTAGAAGGTAGCTGCCTATGTAGGCAGTGGACAGTAAGCTACTGTAGTTCACAAGGTTTTGGAAAAAAGCCATAGTCTTTCATTTTGAGGTATACAAACAGATTCTATAACTTTCTCAAGTTTGGAGGTTTCTTTTTCATCATAGACGTCTGCACCTAATCTGTGTCTCAGACATGTAAACACCCAAAAGATTTACTGCTCTATGGTGCCAGTGGCTGCCACAACCACACTAAACACAGGAGCCACATCGTCATTGATCTAGTTCCTCCTTGCAACTCTCAGATTTATGATATTTTGTGAGAGTGCTAAAGGATATGATGCATGGTTCTGGGGTTATTCTTATCTCTCACAGATGGCAGAGTTCTTCCTGTGACCTGAGCCTTGAGATCACCCTATGGTGCCTTTTCCTTTAAAGAGTACTTTCTCTTGATCTCTCTCCCTCTGCCTACCACAGACAACTTAGGCGACTGGTGTCAAAAGAGATGTGGCTGGTCTGCCATGCCATAATTCATCACCCTGCAGTTTGGGGATCAGGTGCCTGGCTTTTGCAAATGTCACGTGGACAAGTACAGTACCTGCCAGTGTCCAGTTGTCAAATATTCCCCCAGTGGAATGCCTGGAATTACATGAGACGCCTAACATAGACTTCCAAGCTTGGTGCTTGTGAGATGCCATTATTAGATGCAGAGGAAATGGCTAAAGCTTCTCAGGTCAGAAAGCTGTGACCCATATTTGAATATGACTTCATGTTGCCTCGTGATGTCAAGATAGTTTTGGGTCTAATCTGGAGAATGGCCATACATTCTCATGTTTAGGATACTTAACTTGGCCCTTGTTCTGACCAATATAAAAGTATATAGATATTAGGCTAGTTTAGCCTTGCAATATGCTTCTGGCAGTAAATGATGATATCCTCCTAGCATTCCCTCCCATGCCTGTGGCTCTATACATATAACTATTCTATTGACTTGTGGCACTGAGGTGACGATCTATCAGAACTATCAAACTCTATATGTAACACTGAGTTGATGTATGTAACACATGAGACTTTCTACAAGCAAAAAATTAAGTTGTATTTTTAAGCATAATAGCAACAAAACCATTAATTCCTTGTAGAATTATTACTGCCAGCCTGAAACAAAGACATAACTATGGTTGTTAATGTAAATGTTAGTTTATGTAAAAGTCAGGAATTATTATTATTATTATTTTTTTAAAGCTATAACGCTTTAATTATTGTTGGTTCAGTTCTTCTAAATTTTTTTCTTTTCTTCTGCAATATCAAAGGCTGGGGTGACTTGAATGTGTGAGAATGTGACCATTACTTAGCCCTGCATTCTTTTTATATATTATTGCAGTCATAAATACCTCCAGCGCTTCAGACATCCCCCTGTGACGCCTGAATCCATTAAATGAGTTAGCACCACTCACTGATGCTGATCTTTACTGGGCTTTACTGCCGCTCCAGCTTACAGCATAAACCCTTAAATTAAATACTTTGTAACACCACAAAACTGCTATTGCACTGCTCTGATTCTCATGACTTATAGTGAACTAAAAAGAACATTCTGAGAAAACGGTCTGAAAAACTCATGAGAAAACATTCTGCTTTCACAAGGAGACACTTTTGTGTTGTTTGTTCATTGTAGACACAAATCCCCCTAGAGTGTAGAAAGAAGCAGAAAGAACCATGACAGTGGGTTTGGGCCACCCAGACAGTGCCTGCTGTCCGCCTCAGTTGTTGCTCCCATGCACAGATAAAAGTTGACAAAAGGGGAGAACAAGGGAGGGGATAAGTGCAGGGAGTGAGGATACAGCTGTCAGTTCCCTCTCTTGGAATCTGAAAACCACTGAGAAATGGTGTGAGAAAGAGAAGAAAAAGTGCACAGTCAGAAAACTGAGGTGGCCTCCACGGTCACTGTTAAACAGCACCTGCCTTCCAAACATAGCAATTAAACTCTTAAGGAAATCGCCTCAGGTGATTGTAAACTCTAAGGGCTAAATTCACTCTGGAAATAAGAGTACATTAGTGATAGTGGATCAAAACATAATTTGTTAATGCATTTCTTTAGATTACACAGTTATAAAGGGTCTGTTCAAAGTGAACTACATAGGCAGGTCACTAGGTTTTGGAACATAAGTTTGGAAAATTGACCAGTGGGCCACAAAAAGGTATAATGGGTCTGAGAAAAATCTGAGAAAATACATTTTTAGGGCTGTCAAAGTGAATGTCAGCATAAGATATTAAATATGTCTAATGCACATTTAACCAATTTTATATTATTAATTTCATTTTTCATTCTGCTTTCTAAACACTGAGAAAGTAATTATTATTTTATTCTATTCTATTTTCAACAGTTTCTCTTTACCACTGTAACCTTGTTCACTGTAAAGCAATATTCTCAGCAAAACTGCTTTAGAATGGTATTTATTGTGAAACGTGCAATACAGAATTTCAACTGAATTTAAAAATGTTTAACATTACTCTAACAGAGGGAAGAAAAATAGATGTCAGTATGGCTTTAGTACAACAGCAAATTACATTCTTAATTTACAGACTTTTATTGCCAAGTATTGTATCTTGTGATTGTCTTTTTGATGCTTTTATGCATTTAATTGTTCCTATATAATATACATTTATGCAGTATAATCATGATAAATTAATCTGTGCACAGAATTTATTGAATAGAGGGACATTGTCTCCACTGCATGTGGAAATATTTTCCATAATCTGACAGACAAAGTCCCCATATCCAGGCCAGAGAAACGTCACAGGGCCCTGCGTCTCACAGGTGACTGCTGGATTCTTAACTGAAAGAGAGCCTTCTGTCTGCATGTTGTCCATTTGATAATCCTCTGATACAGCCTCACTAAGCTCAATATCAGCTCATACTCAAACTGGGCAGTGTGCCTGAGAAAATTGTCTCCAAAAGAAATAGGCACTTGGCTGAGCTACGATACGGTTCACCTTCCATTAAGCCTTTGATACATGCTTCGTTTTCTTTGCACTGTGCCTTTGTTTAATAAATCAGCTTGTTTTTAACATGTGTTAATGTGTTCAGCTATAGAGTAAGATCTTAATTGGTGCATTAGTAATGCTCCTGAGATGTGCACAGTATTCACACTCCTGTGAAAGCTTAACAAGAGATAAAACATCTAATTTGTATGGGCTCCCTCACATCTTCTATGTCAATCAACTTTAATGTTTTTAACGGCCCTTCAGCAAACTAGGACAAAGATAAAGATGATAAATGAGTTCTATATTTTTAGGCAGAGCTGTCAGACACTTGAGCTTGGTCATAGCCAACGCTGTCATGTCAGGCTGGGTCGTTTCCTAAACTGAGGAGAGTGGTAAAGATGAAGTCCAACTGTCAACATGATGATGCTGTTTTATTGAATATTACTGTAAATCAATCTCACAACATAACCTCTATTTCCAACACTTCAAACTACTGTTTTTTTGGGGGGGTTTTGTTGCTGTTGTTTGTTTTTAAACACGTATTGCACTTTCAGGTTGGCTTCACACTTAAAATTGCAATTTTGTTAAAATTGCTTACAAGTTATTGTTATATAAAGCAAGGACTCAGAAATTATTTGGTAAGGCAAATGCTGGCTGTAGAAAACCAGAACAGCTTGTACCAAGAAATAGTGTCCCAAGAATGTAACATACCCTTTCTCTATAGGGATAATCAGAGTCATGGGGCAGCATGGATTATGGCAAGATGGGATTGAGGATCCTTTCAAAGTCATTACAGTTCTTTATCCTACTTCAGTCAGTCAAGATTCAGGATTGTATCTCTTCACTGCTTAAATCATTTAGTCCATGGAGAGAGTCTAATCCGATTATACTTTAATCTGATTACTCAAAATGATAATTAGTCACCAAGGTCTGTATAATCAATAATATATTTCAGGTTATAGCTCTATTAAAATGAAAAAAGTTAAAATATCAATACAATATCTATTTTGTTTCTATCTTAATGTGAATATTAGCCTATAGTTTGGATCTTGAGCACATATGGAAGTAAGTGTAGCACATATAGAAGTCTTGGAGACAAAAGGTCTTCTTTATAGTCCCTTTATGGTTTTCATGGCTAGTGATGGAAGTGGTAACACAACTCTCCATCTTTTGTGTTAATCTGCACCAACTACAATATTTCACAAATGCTTTCTTTATACACTATCATGGAATGGGCTTTCAGCACTAACCTGACACCTGGTTGGACTCGCTTCTCTTGAACCTCATTCAAGTAGTAAAAAAAAAAAAAGAAGACTGTGTGAACATATATTGTGTCTTAATTTTACAGTAGTAATGACAGCAAGACAAAAAAAAGAGTGTTGAGTGTCAATATATGAAACCACCCTAGGATATTTACAAGCAAGACTCAGGATCAAATTGTTCTCATTTTGGCCCCTCTTTCTTTCTACATTTCTGAACTTGAAAGAGATGAAATCATTAGAAAACGGCTGAATTGTGTGTATCAAGGTGCTCAAATACACAAGTTGTCTTTTTTCATTGTGTTTCATCAAATTCAATTCATTGTGCTTTTCTCTGTTTGAAAAAGGTGGCAACAAATTGAAGCCACAACCGTTCCGTCTGAATTGGGCCTGGATATCCCTGGAAAGAGAATACTACATTGTAGATGAGGATGCAAAGTTTCTGGAGGTTACCCTCAAACGCCGGGGATACTTGGGAGAGACATCATTTGTCAGTAAGTATTTATTAAAGTGAAGGAATTACCCAGTTAAGTCAAAATATATGTTAAAAATATAGTTGTAATATATGTTAAAAACAATAAACAGGACTTGTGCTGAGGTTTAATTTGTCTGCAAACAAAGTGTTCAGTACATGATCATTTGTGACCAAGAATTATTTTGTGGAGATAAAAATACAGTTCATTAAATACTGGAATCCTAATAAAAAACAAAACAGAATCTCCTTCATTGTCGTGCTTGCATATATTTAGAGATACACAATGTTTATTCGCAACTATTACAAGTTGGTCCCTCTGTGTTTGGTATTTTCACAGCCTTTTAAAAGTGATTTACAATCCCTTAAATTGTACCACAGCCTTTTACGGTTATTAAAATGTATGGTTATAAAGTAGTCAGCAGACATCTTAAACTTCTCACAGCTATAGTCCTGTCCTGTCAATAACCGCATCACAAACTATTTACTCAATTTGAGTGACTTTCATAGTGTAAGGTCTCCAAAGAATGTTTTCTATTTTAAAGGCATTGCCACCAAGGACGGCACAGCAAAACAGGACAAAGACTTCCGTGGCAAATCTCAGAAACAGGTCCAGTTTAACCCTGGCCAAACATCCGCCACCTGGAGGGTGAAGATATTTACTGATCAAGAGTTTGAAACTTCAGAGATGTTTGAAATCCAGCTCTCAGAGCCAGTGATGGCTGTTCTTGAATACCCTGATATAGCTACTGTGGAGATTGTGGATCCTGGTGATGGTAATTATGCAATGCCTAATTATTTCCTATTTTGTGTAGTGTAAACACATATACCTATAGTATTGCTTTCAGAGTGTGTGCACCACAATAGCATAGGAAAGAACAACTCCCTACTAATGCCAATGGTTTTGAAATAAAATGGTCAACAAGCATAA
>RJVU01049572.1:3425537-3439860 GCA_003731715.1 Anabarilius grahami
TGTATCTCTTTTCAGAGTCCACAGTGTTCTTCCCTCAAGCAGAATATCGTATAGAAGAAGATATAGGAGAACTACTTGTGCCGGTCCGCAGATCAGGAGATGTCAGCCAGGAACTGATGGTTATTTGTTACACACAACAAGGTAAGATCAATTAAACCTAGTTTTCTAATCACAATGTTATCCATTTCTCTATAATCTTATGAAATCATTTTAATCATACTGTTATCTAATGACAAGATTATTCGAATATTGCGTGACAATATTTTAGTTTATGACTCATAACCTATTGCTTATTACATCTGAGGACCTTACATGACCTTACTTCAACTGTACATCTGTGGTACTTGAAAGTCTGTTTGTATAAAAAACAAGAAATCCTTCTATACAGGCAGTGCAACTGGAACCACCCCCAGCACAGTGCTTTCCTATTCAGACTACATCACAAGACCAGAGGACCACACCAGTGTTCTGCGCTTTGATAAAGATGAGCGAGAGAAGTCGTGTCGCATCATAATTATTGATGACTCCCTCTATGAGGAACTGGAGAGCTTCAATGTGTCCCTCAGTATGCCTATGGGTGGCCAAGTGGGAGTTAAGTTCCCCAAAGCCAGAGTGGTCATCTTGGCTGATAGTGATGATGGTGAGTTGGGAAGAACAAACAGCTTAATAAAAATTATGTTCTCATAAATATATAAAATTCTTTCAGGTTTCTTTGATGAATAGAAAGCTCAAAAGAACAGCATTTATTTGAAATATGTATATATATATATNGAACAGTATACTGTATACTATTATATACTATCGTAATTGGGACTGAGCCTATATATACTTATAGTAGTGTAAATAAAGTCAGACCAACTATATACTGTGCATTTTCTCAAAACCACAAATCCTTTCATGACATTAGTTTAAAGGGATAGTTCACCCAAAAATGAAAATTTGATTTTATCTGCTTACCCCCAGGGCATCCAAGATGTAGGTGACTTTGTTTCTTCAGTAGAACACAAATGATGATTTTTAACTCCAACCGTTGCCGTCTGTCAGTCTTATAATGCGTGTCAATGGTAACAATTTATAAGAGTCAAAAAACATGCATAGACAAATCCAAATTAAACCCTGCGGCTCGTGACGACACATTGATGTCCTAAGACACGAAACGATCAGTTTGTGCGAGAAAAAGAACAGTATTTATATCATTTTTTACCTCTAATACACCACTATGTCCAACTGCGTTCAGCACTCGGTTAGTGAGGTCTGATCGCGCTCTGACAACGGCAGTGATGTCTCGCACTCATTGAAGTATAAGCGCGAGACATCACTGCCGTTGTCAGAGCGCGATAAGACCTAACTAACCGAGTGCTGAACGCAGTTGGACATAGTGGTGTATTAGTTTAATTAGTTTAATTTGGATTTGTCTATGCATGTTTTTTGACTCTTATAAATTGTGTTACCATTGACACGCATTATAAGACTGACAGACGGCAACGGTTGGAGTTAAAAATCATCATTTGCGTTTTCCTGAAGAAACAAAGTCACCTACATCTTGGATGCCATGGGGGTAAGCAGATAAACATAAAATTTTCATTTTTGGGTGAACTATCCCTTTAAAAATGACATCCTCATAAAGACACAAATCTCCTCCATGTTCTGTGGTTATACTGACATGCCTCACCTGTTCTTTCTTTACAGATGTTCTTTTTATTACACACATTTTGAAAGGATAGGTAGCCGCAGAACAATCCATCTTTACTTTGTGGTCATACCACTGCTGTCCTTGGCAGCATGGTAACACGATAACCCAAAACAAGTTGAGAGAGCACAATTGAGGCCCCTATGACCTTTGTAATGGCCCATAAACCTCAGTGAGGGCACTGAAAGAGCTTTGTGAACATCCTGTCCATTCAGGATTTAGGATTTGTGTGCATTACTTAAAGGGAACATGGTCCAAACAAGAGCATAGTTTGCCATCTGTGAATTCATTACGTTCAAAGATTAATCCAGGAATTTGCCTTTCAAAGCACAGCCCTCTGTTTAAACAAATTCAACTTCAAAAGAATATCTTAAATATTTCATCTCTTAATTTTCAGAAAATATCATTCCTCAGAGTTTTTCCTTACTCATAAAAACAATCTAAGAGTTGCAAACACTTCCTCAAACTGCAATCCCATCCTCCACAATTTGGGATCTTACCCCGAAAGATATTTATTTATGTGTAAATAATGTATGTACATGCATACATTTTCTGAAGAAGCAAATGAAGATTAATGTGCATATTGTAGCTCAGCGTCTTGGTGGGTCTGGAAGGTCCCAGTGGTATATTTGGGTCTAGTTGTAGGGGGGGATGTTGGATAGACTTGTGGTCTGGATGCCAGCCAAAGTTGGAATCTTTTTATTGTATCTCTGACTTGTTGTCTATGGAGGTGTCACTGCTCTCTTTTTCTTTGTAAGGTCCCTCAAACTTACGGCCTCTACCCCCACCCTGGAAGGGGCCTATCCCCTCTGCATTCATTTATCACGATGCTGATATCGCTCTGGGAGCCTCTCAGACCTCCCAAACACACACATACAAACATAAACACTCACCAAGTGCATCTTGACTGGAGTACACACAACGGTCTGGTTTCAGCAGGACATTAGAAATGATGGAACGTTTCCTGCGCTGTCACACCAATGGGTCAGAACAACTCTGTGTAAGATGAAAAATGACTTAATTCAGAGAAAAATGGCACCTCTCGGCTTCTTCTTTATTTAAGGTACTTCAGGGTCCAAAGGTCTAATACTGGGTTCACACCAGACGCGACTTGCGCGAATAAAACGCGCTATTCGCACGTGGTTGGACGCTTGGACATTTTGAGTTTACTCGCTTCATTTGCGCGTGACATTCGCTTCATTCGCGCGTGAAATTCACCTCACAACAGATGCGAATTCGCGTCATGAGAGGGGCTCTCACGCTTTTTTATGTGTCCCAGACTCTCAACCACATAAAAAAATCTTGAATTCCAAATCGAATTTAAACATGGAAAATAAAGTTTTAGGATTAAAAAAACTGATTAAATAAAGAAACAATATACAGTAAAATGAATAAGAAATAAATTTTCACTTATTCATGTTCTTCATAAAGTCACCAATCTAATCATAAGCAAAAGTGACTGTAAACTTTGGACAAAAGTTCAGATACTCTTTAAAACGTTATCAAATCATACTAGATGACATGGATTTATTTATTCATCATTTAACACCATATCAGTATCAAAGGCTATATTCATGGCATACTCAATAGTAATACAATTTAAAAGAATTATAATAACAATAATATTTAATTAATAATTCAAATAATAACAACAGTTATATAAAATCTTTCAATTTGATATTTGAAACTTAAAAAAAAAGTTAATTTATTTTATGAATAAAAACATTGCCTATTATCATTTAAAGCAGTACATTTAAATAAAATATGCTTTACAGTCATAAAAGACTAAAACAAATCACATAGGCAAATCCCCTTTCAATAAGCATGGGTAAGTCTTGTGTGACCAATTCAACATCTCATATATACAGGCTAGTGATTTCTATATTAAAACAATGGTTAGCTCTTTATTTTAACTTGTTTCCTGGATGACATGGATTATCAGGTTTTGTGCCAACTTGTGGAGGCATTAGCTTAAGTTCTGTTGTCATTAAAGCAAAAAAAGGACACCAAATTCTTAAATTCATGCAATTCCAAATTTATCTCAAATTATTATGCTAATAATATAATTTGTAGTGGAAAAACAAAGCAAATAAAGAAAACGTAAAATAGCAAAATAGAAGAATTTTCACTACTGGTCTCAGACTAATGTACACAGACTTTTTAATACATAGATTGTTCAGGATAAAGAAAATGCTAAGAAAATTGGAAGAAACAACTGATTTTTCCCTTTGATACAGAACCATCTTTCTATTTTGGAGAGACCGAGTACACAGTGGATGAGAGTGATGGTTATGTGGAGGTCAAAGTGTGGAGGACAGGAACTGACCTTTCGAAGACAGCCACCGTCACAGTCCGTTCCAGGAAGAGTGACCCTGTTTCAGCAGAAGGTAAACTGTATCAGAGTTGTCAAAAACAACAATTGCTAATATCCAATTTTTTTGGTAAAATAAATTAAAATAATATTTTTAGGCAATTAATCAATCATTTTCATGTACCTGAAATTTTCATATGCATACCATATCTCCCCCACCCTTTCCTCTTCCTTCCAGCGGGTCTAGATTATGTGGGAATCAGCCGTAACTTGGACTTTGCTCCAGGTGTGACCATGCAGACTTTCCGTGTGACGATTCTCGATGACCTGGGCCAGCCAGAGCTGGAGGGGCCAGAGACGTTTGAGCTGGTGCTGCGTATGCCTATGAACGCAGTCCTTGGAGAGCCTAGCAAAACTGTCATCACTATTAATGACACTGTTACAGACTGTGAGTAGAGGATTAAAACACAAAAAAATAATTAAATAACAGTTTCAGAGTGCATTAAACTGCAGATAACTGAAACACTGAGATGAGTGATACTGGTTAATTATCACTGCTGGGTATTTCTGCAGTACCCAAAGTCCAGTTTAGGGAGGCAGAGTACAAGGTGGATGAGGCTGATGGAGAGGTGAAGGTGATGGTGTACCGCAGTGGCGACATCAGTCAGAGGTCCACAGTCCTCTGTTACACTCGCCAGGGATCTGCCCAAGTCATGATGGATTATGATGAACGACCCAATACTGATGCATCCATCATCGTGTTTCTACCAGGTCCATTTTTTCAACATGTTCCTTGACCAGCCTTTCTTTCATGTCCTCATGATGTGCTCATCTTTTGTACCTCTACGTTTACAGGGGAGATTGAGAAGCCATGTGTTGTGACTTTAGTGGATGACACGGTTCATGAAGAGGATGAGGAGTTCCGCATGGTTTTAGGCACACCTAAGAGCAAATCACCATATGGAGCTTCAGTAGGAGAACAAAAAGAAGCTCTGGTCACCATCACTGACCATAAGGATAGTGAGTATAATTTTTTCCTCTTATAATTGACAAACATCAGCATTAAGTTCTTGATGAGCTTCTCTCACAGAAAACAAAACTACTTCTCCACCTCAGAGTCCATCATCAGGTTTGCTGAGATCAAATACAGTGTTAGAGAGCCACAACGTCCTGGAGAGATTGCTGTAGTGAAGATTCCCGTCCTGCGTCAGGGTGATACCTCCAAGGTCTCTGTGGTGAGAATTCATACCAAGGATGGTTCTGCAACATCAGGAGAGGACTACAATCCCCTTTCTCAAGGTCAGCAAAGACTTATGAAGGTCTTAAAAAATATAAAGGTCATGAGATGCCATACTATTAGCAGAAATCATTTTATCGTGATCAATAAAGTATGGAAAATCCTGACACAATTACTGTCATAGATAAGCAAATCAGGTATCCAATTCCTCTCTGTACTTCTTTGTTTGTATGTCCCTACAGATGTGGAATTTAAAGAGGGTGAGACAGAGCATGTGGTGGAGATCCAGGTTCTGTATGATGGACAAAGAGAGATTCGTGAGGCTTTCACTGTTCATATGAAGCCTGACGAGTATATGGTGGCTGAGACACAGGTCAGAGACCATCATCTCTAAAAATACCCCCAGAGACGCCACATCGCACACTCGCATAGACTCACGCTAACGTGCCTCTCTTGCTAAAATAGCCATGTGGCAGCTGCCTCTGTCAGCAAGAGCCAATCGCTGTCTCCAATCTCTTTCAGATGAGTCTGTATGATGTAAATGGCCCTCAATGGTCACAGTGACCTATAAAAAGTGTTATTCATTGAACATGTACACAACTCTCAACAGTCAAGGCCTTAGAGCCATTTGGGGTGCTTTTTGCTATCTTGTTGACAGTGACAGACTGAGAGACGACAGGAAATGAAACTGAGAAGAGAGCATGAACTTGGGTCACTCGCACATAAACGTCACACGTCAAGTCTCTGACTGAACGTTTAAAATGTGTTTGTATAGAGCTTTACTACTTAGACAAGTACTATATTATATACAGTACAAGTACAATTCTTGTATCTTAATAAGTTCTCAAATATCTCCCTAAGAACACCTGCTTTTTTCTTCTTGAGGAAAAAATTACAGTCTTTGGTATTGTTTGATTGTATGGCAATTCCTGCCGAAGACTCACTGATCAACTCATTGAAAAACACTTCAAAGGCCATCTTTTTGTGCTGTCTGCAGATTACCTCAAAATTCATAATAAGCATACACAAAATTTTTGTTGCGATGGGATTGATGGAGTTCAGCACTTGGCAATGCATTTTTTAATATGCCATGTATTTTAAATAATTATAAAGACCCTTTCTCAGTCTAGAGTGGTTTGTTGCATTCATTTGCACACCCTCTGTTTACATTAATCACTGGTGTCAGTTCAGACTTGTGCACATCCCTAGTAAGAGTAATATGCATATAGCTAGTGTTGTTGTAATGCTTAACATTGGAAACAACCCAATAAATTCATCCCAATAAAATAGTACCTTTGGGGATTTAAGACAAGTTTAGCTTATCCTAACTTTAAGACAATTATTTGTAGAACATTCCTTTGAGGAATTCAAATTCTTCTTATGTTTTGTCTTAAGAACCATTTTGAGAGAAAAAATTAGAACATTTTAAAGAAATGTTTTTAGGAATACAGAATATTCTTAACTTTATTCTTAGATAGAAAATAAGAAAATAACTGCAACATTTTGTCATAAACATGTCAAGTACTTACTTGAAAAAAAGGTTCATAGTAAGTTGATAGTCTTTTTTACCACTGCTTACGTTATTATAGGATTTACATACTCTATTGTTCCTAAAATTTGATTGATAGTCTAATGGTTGTTTTTTTCCTCTCCTACTTTCTGTAGATGAATAAGGCTATTGTGTACATCGAAGAGATGAATAGTGTGGCTGATGTCACCTTCCCAGCAGTGCCTCAGGTGGTGTCACTGCTGCTGTATGATGACACAATTCGGGCTAAGGACAATCCCCACCCTCCAACTGGCTATCCTGTTGTGTGTGTCACAGTAAGTGATGCTAATGATGTTCCCAATTAATCACTTTGTGAGATTTGTCTCGTTTTATTTTTTACAGTTTCCCTTTAATGTACCATATAAAGTGTATGGTAAAAATGTAAAGGAAACACTAAAAATAGACCTTGAAATAAGGAGTTGGTCTCAATGAAGTAACTGACCCTTCGCAAAGACCCGCACCCCTTAGTTACTGTTGCTACATCCGACAAGCCATGGTGCTCTCACGCCACACATCATGTTCTCACGCAGTGAAAAATACATTGCGGAGTAATGAGGACACTGACAACACGGCAACAGACAAGACAGAGGTGGTTACTTTGGTATGAAACAAAGTCTTAGCTTTCATATTTTGTAATTTTTTTGAAGAAATTCAAACAATAACATTTTGTGCCACTTTAATGTGTCACGACTGATCGCTGTAGCACCTCAGTTCAAGCAACACGTAAACCGTTCAAATCTTCCTTTGCATGAAAAAAACATGAACATCAGAATCAGAAGGTACATTGTTTCAACCGCGGACAGACAGTCCAACGACCTTAATTCTGGATTATGATTGGTCAGATCGCCTGTCAATCAAACTCCCGGAGAAAAGGTGAATTGAACTAACAACTGAATGCTGTGGAATATGACTCCAAATATCATCAGGGGTGGATACAATATCTGCAGGTTTTGTCTCTTATTTCCCCCCCCCAAAAAACTAATAATTCTTTCTGATTGTTTTCTTGTATTTATGTTTCATCAGGCATGCAACCCCAAATACTTTGACTTTGACAAGACTGGCTCAATTTGTTCAGTGGAGAACATCAATGACACACTAACTCAGTACCGCTGGATGGTTAGTGCCCCCAGTGGGCCGGATGGAGTCACCAGCCCCATGCGCGAAGTGGACACCAACACCTTCTTCACTAACACCAAGTCCATCACCTTGGACTCCATCTACTTCCAGGCAGGTTCCCGTGTGCAGTGTGCCGCCCGAGCCTTCAACGCCAATGGAGATGCTGGGCTGGAGCTCAGTTCGTCCATTGTGGTCATCAGCCGAGAGGAGGGTGAGGCTCTTGTGACTACCATAAATTGGATTGCTGCTCAATTCTTTAAGAATTACTAATATGAAATTCAACAAGAAAAAAGTTTTGTTTGTACAATGCTCAGCGTAAATGAGTACACCCCCTTTGAAAAGTAAGATTTTAAACAATATCTGAATGAACACAAAAACAATTTCCAAAATGTTGACAAGACTAAGTTTTATATAACATCTGTTTAACTTATAACATGAAAGTAAGGTTAATAATATAACTTAGAGAACAAAATGTTCAGTTTTACCCAAATTAGGGTGATGCAAAAATGAGTACACCCCACTGAAAGTCTCTGGAGCAACGCTAAATTTTAGACTACAAATGTCTAATTTAACAAGAATTCAACCACAGGTGAGTCTAGTTATTCATTACACAGGTGTCCAGCAGACAGTTGACTATAAAAGGGTGTTAAAACCCCTTCCCATTTCATGCTGTCAGCAATGGCACCACATGGAAGAGAAATGTCACAAGACCTGAGAAAGAAAATAATTTCTTTACACCAGAAAGACGAAGGCTACAAGAAGATCAGCAAAGCTTTACTTATCAGTCAGAATACTGTAGCAAAAGTGGTACCAAAATGTAAAAAAGATGGAACTGCAACCATCTCACGGAGACATCCAGGTCGTCTACGGAAGTTAACACCTCGACAGGAGTGTCTTCTGATGAGAAGGGTTGAAGTAAATCGGTATGCAAGTTCACTGCAGTTAAAGAAGTAGAAAGCAAAACTGGGGTGACTATTTCCCGTGACACAATACGGCGTACACTGCAGAGGAATGGCATTCATGGGTGCCGTCCACGAAAGAAGCCTCTCCTAAAGCCCAGGCACAAAAAAGCCCACCTAGAGTTTGCCAGGGCCCATGCTGACAAAGATGAAGACTACTGGTACTCTATACTCTGGAGTGATGAGACCAAGATAAATGTTTTTGGCACTGATGTCTTCAAAACTGTATGGCATTGCAAAGGTGAGGAATACAAAGAAAAATGCACGGTGCCTACAGTGAAACATGGTGGTGGCAGTGTCCTTATGTGGGGCTGCATGAGTGCTGCTGGTGTCGGGGAGATGCGTTTCATTGATGGCATCATGAATTCACAGATGTACTGCTCTGTACTGAAAGAGAAGATGCTACCATCACTCCGTGCCCTTGGTCGTTGTGCACTTTTCCAACATGACAATGATCCTAAACACACATCTAAGCCCACTGTTGGATTTCTGAAGAAGAACAGGTTGAAAGTGATTCAGTGGCTCCTGATCTGAACCCAATCGAACACCTATGGGGAATTCTGAAGAGACAAGTTGAGCATCACTCTCCATCCAGCATCCAGTCTCTAAAAGAGGTCATTCTTGAAGAATGAAAAAGGATAGATGTTGCAAAATGTCGCCAACTTGTTCATTCCATGCCTAGAAGACTTGGTGCTGTCATTAAAAATCATGGAGGCCATAGAAAGTACTGGATGTAGTAGTTTTTGTTGTGGGGTGTACCCATTTTTGCATCACCCTAATTTGAGTAAAACTGAAAAATGTGTAATCTAAGTTTTATTATTAACCTTACTTTCATGTTATTAGTTAAACAGATGTTATATTAAACTTAGTCTTGTTAACATTTTGGAAATTGTTTTTGTTCATTGAGATGTTGTTTAAAATGTTACTGTTTTCTGGGTTGTCAAGGAAAATGAATCAGTTTGAAAGTTTAATCAAGTTGTCTGCTATCCTTAGGCCTGTGTCAGCCTCGTATACCTGGAACAGTGGGTGCTGAACCGTTCTCAGCTAAAATCCGTTACACTGGCCCGGATGACCCTGACTACCCCAATCTGATCAAACTCACTGTTACTATGCCGCACATGGATGGTGAGTGACCACCTTAATCACAAATAATGCAATATTAAGTAAGTAAATGTCAATCGAAATGTCTAAAAATCCAGGATATTAATCTTCATTGTTTTTCCTCAGGCATGCTGCCTGTTATCTCCACACGTCCCCTTTCAAACTTTGAGCTAACCCTTAGTCCAGATGGTACACGAGTAGGAAACCACCGCTGCTCTAACCTCTTGGATTTCAACGAGATCCAAACAGCGCATGGTTTTATCACTGATGCCACAAAGAACCCAGAAATTATTGGCGAGACTTCACCGTACCAGTACAGCGTGGCCATGCGTAGCACCAATTCCCTTCGATTCTACCGCAACCTTAACCTCGAGGCATGTCTGTGGGAGTTCAGTAGCTACTATGACATGTCAGAGCTGCTGAATGACTGTGGGGGATCGATTGGCACAGATGGACAGGTATTTCAGGAATCAGATTACAAGATTCTGTGTCATTCAAAGCTATGATCATTCTAATTTTGCTGTATATATAAAAGTTTGGGGTCAATAAGATTGTTTTAATGTCTTAGAAAGAAGACTCTTATGCTGCATTTAAAAATACAATAAACTGTAATATTGTGAAATATTTTAAATATATGAATAGAAAACAATTTTAAATTGTAATATTAATGCATCCTTGCTAAATATAAATTTCCATTTTTATTTTATATGTAGAATTATTATTTTATATGTTAAATACTTGATTAAGCTGCTTGATGTTTATGCAGAGAATTTGCACATAGTTCCCAGCTTTGTTTTTTTAGGAACTACGTGCAAATTCTCTGCATAAACAAGTTCATATAGAGACTGAAAATCTCTTTGAAAACAAATTTCCAGCTTCAACTCACAGAGACAGCATTTGCTTATCATTAAGACTGAGAAGGTTCTTGAACATTTTACACATCTATTTAATTTTTTTATGTGTTTTCCTCTGTTTCTGTGTCTGTAGGTGCTGAATCTAGTTCAGTCCTATGTAACCCTGAGGGTGCCTCTGTTTGTGTCCTATGTCTTCCACTCTCCCGTTGCTGTTGGTGGCTGGCAACATTTTGACCTACGTTCTGAGCTGAGGCTCACCTTTGTGTATGACACTGCCATCTTATGGCAAGATGGTATTGGAAGCCCACCAGAGGCTGAGCTACAAGGTAAATATTCCATAGTGTCATAAGTTTTGGACGCCATGCATCAGAATATTAATAGATGGTGAATTCAAATAGACATGAATACAAATTATTTTAATAACGGAATTAAAGCAGGTTTTAAAACATTTATTAGTATTAGTCTAGTCACTGTAACCTGTCTGATATTGTTATTTGTGTATTTTTTTTTATAGGTGCCATGTATCCCACAAGCATGAGAATAAATGATGATGGCCGTCTTGTTGTCAACTTTAAGACTGAGGCTCGATTCAGGGGACAGTTTGTCATGTCTCACCAAGGTAACCCAAAAACACAGACACGGGTGCAGATGAATACAGACACACACATACCTGTTGACAGGCCCTCCTTTAACTCTCTTCCACTGTGTTGTCAAACTTTGCCCCAAAGAGATAAATCTATAAGCTACAGTCGCCTACACTGACAGTAAACATCCTTTGTCAATACCCTACTGACAAAAACCTTTACTGCCCTCTACTGGTGACATTAATCTCTCAAAACTTTTTTTTTCTACTTCCCACTTGAAGAGTAATAAAAAAGATAAGAAAATGATTTTGGTGAAAAAGATTGTGTTCAGTTTTAACACGTTTCCTTGTTAATACATTTTTCAGTCAAAACCACGTTTTAGTATTTAAAAAGCTATGTATTATATTTGAGGAAACGCAGCTCATGATAAACGCGCTATTGGTATTTTAGTTTGTAAATTTTACGGCCTACGGCCTGCATATTTTGGAATTTAGTTTTACTAACGCAGTATAGGTCATTATAAAACATCTCAGTCTCAGTTATTTATCTGAGCTCTTATCACTTAGCTTGTAAATGTAATGTAAAGTTTAAACATGATTAGGTTAGGACCGGGTTTGTTTTGGCGCGCTTTAGTCCAAGACTTGTTGTCGCCGTTCAATTCTCGTGTGGCGCCTTGTTGGAAATACTTAAAAATTACCTCATTGCGATGCATTTCTCACGGATGTCTACTGTCCACTATTCTTCCAAAATAAAGATGGTAAATTCTTCCTCAGCACCAATTCATATCCGTTTACATTTCTCTTATTTTCTTCTTTGCTTCATATTGGTCACGCGGTAGTAACATTTGGCCTCTGATTGGTCGAAGAGTTGCACACTGGCAAGAGATAACTTATCTATGATTTCTGTAGATTAAATAAAACAGTATATAAGCCTACCAGATACAGTAGTACATTACTAAATAATATAATAACAACAATAATAGATTTAATATTTTTCTAGAGTAAATGAATGTGATTGAATGCAAATGTCTGCAAATATTATTTTATATAAATGTTAATAAAATCAAACTGGTTTTGAAGGTATGTTTATTTGGAATTTGACATGTCTGGGATGTGTATTGGCTTTCAGGAACCACTTTGTCCTCTATGGTAATGTCAGCGGACCACCCTGGACTCACATTCACTCTCTCCCTGGTCAGAACTGACCCCACTTACAACCAGCCCATGCAACAATGGAGCTTTGTTTCTGACTTTGCTGTAAGTTTAACTGTTGTTTTAATTTTGTTTGTTTGTTTTGCCTTTTATTTTATTTAGATATTGTCAGTCATACAATTCACAGATGTTGAATTTTATTAAAAAGGTAAACTGATCGTATGTGCGTGTAGGTGAGAGACTATTCCGGCACCTATACTGTGAAGCTGATTCCATGTAGCGCTTCACCTAATGGGGAGTTCAGCATACCCCCTGTGTGCCACCCGAGGGAGCCCCTCACCTTCGACATGGACATCCGCTTCCAGCAGGTTGGTTTCAGCTGCTTCATTTACCTTCACATTGTGAGAATATGTAGTTGACATGTTTATTAATTCAACTACAGACCTACTATAAGGTTACAGCATGGTCATCTAATCCTGTCAGTCACAATGAATATATAAACACCTGCTTGTTTTGTGCTGTTTCTCAGGTGAGTGACCCTGTATCAGCAGAGTTTAGTTTGAACACACAGATGTTCCTGCTGTCGAAGAAGGAGCTGTGGCTGTCTGATGGCTCCATGGGTTTTGGAGAGGGCACGGACACTGCCTTCATGGAAGGTAATAGACATCCAAAGACTATAATAATATAATTATTTAAATTTAGTTTAGGTGAAAAGGACTGAATTCATTATTCATTCAGTCCCTGTATTGAGTTTGAAACTAATCTAATCTAATTTGCTTTCCTCTAGGTTCTATGATCTATGGGCGTGTGATGGTGGACCCAGTGCAGAACCTGGGAGATTCTTTCTCCTGCAGCATAGAGAAAGTGTTCCTGTGCACTGGTACGGATGGTTATGTGCCCAAGTACAACCCTACCAATAAAGAGTATGGATGCCTGGCTGATGCTCAATCCCTGCTTTACAGGCTCAAGATCCTGGTATGTTATTTTTCTTTTCAACCTCATACCCTATGTTTTACTTTTCATACAAAAATTAATTGTGAATGTGGATCTTACCACTATGTGGATCTTCATTTGAATAGAGGAAGATCAAAGTCTCAGTGAAAACGTTTATACCATTTTATACATTTAAAGGGTTAGTCACCCAAAAATGGAAATTCTGTCTTTAATTACTCGCCCTCATGTCGTTCCACACATGTAAGACCTTCGTTCATCTTCAGAACACAAATTAAGATATTTTTGATGAAATCCGAGATGTATATGACTCGTCCGTAGACAGCAATATAATCAACACTTTCAAGGTCCAGAAAGGAAAGGAACTAAAGACATCGTTAAAATAGTCAACGTGAATGCAGTGGTTCTACCTTAATTTTATGAAGTCACGAGAATCCTTTTTGTACGCAAAAACAAAACAAAAATAACGACTTTATTCATTAGTTGCAAAAAAAGTTCTTTTATTTACTTATATACTTGAGTTGCACCACATGACATTTTACAATCTGAACTCAACTTGCCCTGTCATAAAAAGGCCAAATTTTTATTATATTATATTATATTATATTACATTAGTTTGGTTTAGTTTAGTAAGAGACTTATTGACCTTGACACAGTCTTAAAGGTCTGCAGTTCCTCTACGATATAATTTCCTGTTTTGGGGAGTTTTTATGCGCATTTGTGTATGTAGATTGCACCAGAAGGTTTTGATTTGTCATACAAAAGTTTTTCAAAAATTAATAAGGATTGAAGCAGTTTTGATGTGTTTTTTTTTTTTTTT
>RJVU01049572.1:3439966-3482262 GCA_003731715.1 Anabarilius grahami
GACTTTATGCCGCCCAAAAAAATGTAATTTTTTTTATTTATTTTTTTAAATTAAAACATGCTCATCATAGATTAGGTGTTTTCAAGTCATTGTATGTAACTTCATGTTAAATAAATTTTTTTTATTTTTTTTATCACCAATTAAACGTATGATATGGACATGTTGGTCTTTGAACTTTAGGACAAAGCTCAGCCAGAAACCCAGGCCATCACTTTCGGAAATGTCCAGTTTGATGCCAGTCTGGCTTTGGATACCCCTGGAGCCTTGCCTTTGGTCAGACAACCTGGATCAGATGGTTTCACCCTGTCATCATCTCCCCTCTTCCAGGTCAGAGACTCACCATGTTTTATAACTATTGTGAAACCCAAAGGTGCCCAATTTTCATCCAGAATATTAAGAAAGATTGTTTAATTCCTCAGGTGGCTAATGGCCGTGAATGGTTCATCCACACCATCTACACCCTCCGTTCTAAAGAGAACGCCATCCGAGGCATTGGTAAAAGAAGCCTTGAGTACCACCATGCTATATCCTCCGCCGTAGCTGACCCTGGTGCCCAGTCCCGTAATCGACGTGCAGTACCTGACCCAGAAGCTTTCGACATCGGTTCTGAAAATAACCGAGGCACCAACATTCAGCATATCGCCCTGGACCGCTCAAACCGACTCCGGGTGAGCCAGCCATGGGGCCGTGAGCTTGAACTAGAGCACCCCCTAGTGGAGGGGAGCCTGGGTAAGGGGCCTAGTTCAGAGTTATCTCTTCCCGCTGGCATGTCCACATTGCTCTGGGTAGCTGGGCTCATCCTGCTGGTATGCCTGGTTGTAGTTCTGGTGGTTCTCTTGATGCGACGCAAGCAGAAAGAGAAAAAGTACCCAGCTTATTCCACTTCGTCCTGCACAGCATACAAGGAGCCCACAAGACACAATGTGGAGAGCTCTGAGGTTTAAACCCCCCTGTTCCTTGTTCATTAAGACATGCCAAAACTAACTCTCACCATGGTGCTTTCTTGTCAAGAAGCAGCTGAAGTTATGGAGATGGAAATATTCTGAGATCTAAAGCCAAATGACACCATCCAATATATGGCTTTTTTCGAGCGTTTAACAGCTTCAATGAAGACATCTTGACTCCAAGACTCCTCAAGTTTCTTGTTGCCTTTCTCTTAAGATTATGTTTGAGCTTCATAGTACTAATTTTATTTTAGCATGCTCCAATCAGCAGACCTGTGAACCAGAATTGGCCACAGAAAACATGCTCAGACAAACAGAGTGAATCTGTGCTTCAGCTTTTGTCAAACTCAGATTTGCAAATTTAACAAGCATTGCTCCATTATATATAAATCAACCCATTAGATTTTTTTCAAAATAATAATAAAAAAAGTGTACAACAACAAATATATATATATATATATTAGTGTTGGTCATTATAGCCAAAACCTGCAATCTCAGCAGTTACCTAGGCAATTTGAACAAATTAAATGTTCAGGATCATTGTTTTTCTTGTCTTCTTCAGTCCATTTGAACTTCACCCAATATGTAACAGTTCTTCTTCTGAGTGTGTGTGATTTGTTAAGCAAATTGAAAGATGTAAGAACTGGCTTCTTCGAACATTTATGTAATAAATGTATCTATTTTTATATGTTCCATGACATGAACTGCTGTGTACAAGAGCACAGGCCAGCGTTCCCACATGATCGATGCGTTGCTATGCAAAGGGAGAGTAATGTTCAAGTTCATAACTATTCAGAATGTACTTATTTTTATACCTTTTCAGGATGTTAAAATGTGGTTCAGAATCACACATTAATGCTGTGTGTACATAGTTGCCTATTCTTTATCTAATGTCAAAAGGAGAGACTGGTGTAAACATAAGATAGTACATGATAAAATACACCCTGATAAAACTTGAAAACGTGTGAACCACACGTACATGTTTTTTTTTTCCATGTTAAAAAATCATTACAGATTTACAAAATTAAAACAAAGAATGATGAATATTCAAATTATAAGTTTAAATTGTTACTACTGTTAGATTTTTAGTTTTTATTTTGTGGCTTCCCAGTTTGTGATACTTATTTCAGTTTATTGTTTAATGTTAAATATTTTTTGATTTATTAAAATTTAATAGACGCAAACCAATTTTACAAACATTTTGTAATTTATATCTCATCTTATATTATGGAAATTGCTAACATCAGATTACACCAGGACAAAAAAGTTTAAACAGATTTGAAGTCTATGTTAGCTAAATACAGCATTAACTTTGTGTTTGGGGGGAAAAAAAACATTTTATCAAAGAATGTTTTTGAGATTTTTTTTTTTTTGCTGATGAAAAGAATTCTGTAAAGATACTTGTTTCATTCTAAAGTGCCTGTTAAGTGTTTAAAATATAAATGCCTACTTCTATAAGCTGTGACAAGTTGAAGTTCTGTCATTTAACATGTAACATGTTCCAGGCAGTGAGTGATCAGAATGCAGTAAACAACTTTAACATATTCCAAGTGCAAACAAAATGCATTGATAAAAGATTTTGCAGTTGAGGCTCACTTATAGGGACAGATATCTATCAGAACACCAGGGTGTAATATTAAAGGGTTAGTTCACCCAAAAATGAAAATTCTGTCTTTAATTACTCACCCTCATGTCGTTCCACACCTGTAAGACCTTCATTCATCTTCAGAACACAAATTTAGATATTTTTGATAAAATCCGATGGTTCATTGAGGCTTCCATTGCCAGCAAGAAACACTTTCAAATGCCCAGAAAGCTACTAAAGATGTATTTAAAACAGTTCATGTGACTACAGTAGGTTAATCTTATTATAAAGTGACGAGAATACTTTTTGTGCGCCAAAAAAAACAAAATAACGACTTTATTCAACAATATGATGGGTGATTTCAAAACTCTGCTTCATGAAGCTTCGAAGCTTTATGAATCTTTTGTTTCGAATCAGTGGTACGGATCGCGTATCAAACTGCAAAAGTCATGTGAACTATTGAAATTTCAAAACACTTATGACTTAAAGAAGCCTTGTTTACTGAAATCACGTGACTTTGGCCGTCCCAAACCGCTGATTCGAAACAAAAGATTCTTAAAGCTTCGAAGCTTCATGAAGCAGTGTTTTGAAATCGCCCATCACTAGATATTGTTGAATAAAGTCATTATTTTGTTTTTTTGGCACACAAAAAGTTTTCTCGTCTCTTCATAACATTAAGGTTGAACCACTGTAGTCACATGAACTGTTTTAAATATGTCTTTAGTAGCTTTCTGAGCATTGAAAGTGTAAATTATCTTGCTGTCAATCGGAGGCCTCACTGAGCCATCAGATTTGATCAAAAATATCTTAATTTGTGTTCCAAAGATGAACGAAGGTCTTACAGGTATGGAACGACATGAGGGTGATTAATTAATGACATAATTTTCATTTTTGGGAGAACTAACCCTTTAACCCATAATGTTCCATACAATTGAAATTGCAGCTCTGATAACAAATCATCACAAATTCCATTAGTTGCAATGTCAGCAGTAATCTCCTGAAGTATCATTTTTATTGAGTTTATTTTAAAATGTACATTTCTTTCAGATTCATTAAAAAAGATATAAAGCATCAGGGTCTGAGGGCTCAAAGAAAAAGGATTTGAGTAGAAGAGAAACAATATAGGCACAGCTTTGAATCAAAAGACATGCTTGAAAAGCTTGTATCGATATATACAGCAGAAGCCACCAACAGTGTTGCAACACATCGACAGTGTCTTCTTGGCTTAAGAATGGTAGTTAGTAGAGCTGTTTTATTTTACACACACAGTAAAGTTCTATGCTGATGTATTCTGAATAGATGTATTCTGACATGAGCTAAAATCACTGAATGGATCATATTTACAACATTCAAAAAAAAGTTGTAATGGTAAGGCAATTAGTTTCCAAGAGTTGTGGAACTCCATCTGAAATAAATTATCGAAGTGGCAATAAAACGCATTGATAGAGCAGTCACACAGAGATTGCAGAAACAAAATAAAATTCCTGAAACTACTTGACCGGCTTTTCCTCCCCTCCATGAAGGCATCTCATACAGCACAAAGCCTTTGTAATAATATCTTGCCTCGTAAGCAATTTCAAAAGGTTTCTATGAGAACATATGAACTGCGACACTAAAGACATCATCTATAGCTGCAAAATAAAATAAAATAAAATAAATGAAATCTGTTAAACCTTTCAGTGAGTACCTGACCTCGGCGCTTTTTGTAAATTGATACCTTGCTTTGAAAAACAAAAATAAAGCAGAGAAAATAACACACAAAAAAATCAGAGAATTCTCTTCTCTGTTTAAAACTATCACAGTTCCTGATTCCACCAATAACATTTCATAGTTTCTGATACCATCTCAGACCGTGTAGACTTCTATCCTGCAGAATCCACACCTTAGCCTTAACATACTAGATATTAGATACAAATAAAGGACACTTTTATTCATGTACATAACACTTTATACAGTCTGCCTGCTGTCTTAAATGCAAACGAAAATAATTTTCAAACAAACTAACTCTTTCACCTTAGTAGATTTGCGGTTCAAGCAACTCAAAACCTTTTGATTGCACTGCCGAATTACACTTGAGGCCCAAAAGAATAAAACAAATAATAAAAAAAAAAGTCTAAAGGTTTCAGATTATCATGGAACTATATACACAAAAAAAAAAAAAAAATTTAGGTTCCTAAAACACATCCTAAAACCCACCTTGGCAGTTTTGTGAAAATGGAACATTGCAAAAACAAAAGTCCTTGACAAATTTAACAGACCTGATACACCCCAAGCCCATGGAATAATGTGCATTAACACCACGATGGGGGAAAAACGATATCCAAAAATCAGAAACTGTCTGAGTGGATGGGTGAGGGGCAGTGTGTATCCTTATAGTACGAATAATGCTGCTTTGTTAGCGCAATTTTCACTGGGCTTTCAGCCAATAAGGCTTGGCGAGTCCTTCAGCCCCTGTGCAGAGTTCGGTCCATCTTTCTTCGAGTCTGTCAGCTTATACATGAGGATCCCTCGGATCAGCTCTCCCCTGCATGGGTGCTGTCGTCTAGCAGGAAGCAGTGTAAACTAGCTGATCTGGGAGCTGTGACCTAGTCGCTGTCACACAGCTGTATCTAAAATCAAACATGGGGGCCGGATAGGAGGTTCAGAGCATGTGCAGCGTCCTCCATTCCTCGGCCTCCCGCGAGTCCTGACCAAGCAGAAAAGAGGAAAGAGATGGGTGTCATTTGGCCCCTTTGGTGGGGGTATCTGTCTCCGTCGACTGCCGTCCGTCGCTCCAGGCCTCTCGTGTGCTCTTCAGTGCTTGCGTTCGCTGCTGATCCACCACCACATAGTCAACCCGCTCATCTGATGCTGAAATACCAGTCCCGTTAGTCTTCTTCTGCAAGGTGAAGATATGACAGACAGTCAAAACATTACCAGTAGTTATGTAGCAAGGTGATACTAAAATAAAAAATATGCAACAATTCTTTCTCCAGTATCAGTAGTGTATACAAATGACTGTGTTAATGAACAATTAATTGAAAAGTTACAATTTTACACAATATATCGGTACAATATTGGTTATCGGATGATATTTGATATTTAACTGTGCATGCTAATTTACCGTCTTTTTACATTTAGATTTTTTTGTCATGTAACATTCACTATTTAAAAATATTAACAATTATAACACTGTGACTGTATTTTACACATTGAAGGGATCTGGTCACAAATGGTCAAATAAATCCTCAAATTCAATTTCATACAGTACAATGCCTAAATTCACTTTTGGCATTTAAAGTATTTATTTCAGTTATTAGCATTTTATTGTTAAATATTTAATTTAAGTGTGTTATTAAAATAAATTTGCACTTTATTTATATAAAATGTTATTGAATTTTAATATCGGCCATTTATCGGTTATCAGGCATAGCAGTAAATAAGTATCGGCTGAATTTTAATATGGGTTCATCCCTTGTTTACTTAAATGAGCAATACATGAAAGCTGCATGACATTGTTGTAGTTTAATTTGTGGATATTAATATTCAACTTTTTAAATAAAGGAATAGGGATAATTACACTATTTAAAAAGCTAGATATTAGGGGATAGGGATACTTTTTTGTCATCAGAAGTAATGTTCCTATATCTCAGAAACAGCTGATCAGAAATTGAAACAGCTGCCACTCACTACACTCTCTTGTCTGCAGAGGATGATGGGAAATACAATAATTCTCAACTCATGTGATACACATTGTTAATGAGACAGAACAGAAGCCAGAGAATGACAATATTCCATCAAGCTGAGATCTCAGATTTCATTCCTGCTATATAATGACAAAAAAGCTATAGTAGGTGTATAATCATAGAGCCTTGGGATAATAGCACTGGTGTCAACATGTATTATGCCCCCCATTGTTACGCTTGTCAGCTATAGACAGTAAAAGCATGAGGTAGTCTGACTCCTGGTGATTAAAACCTCACACAAACAAATCTATCCATAATAATTTACTTTAAAGGGCACCTATTATGCCCCTTTTTACAAGATTTAAAATAAGTCTATGATGTCCCCAGAGTGTGTATGTGAAGTTTTAGCTCAAAATACCCCACAGATCATTTTTTATGGCATGTTAAAACTGCCACTTTTTGGGTGTGAACAAAAACGTGCTGTTTTACTTGTTTGTCCCTTTAAATGCAAATGAGCTGCTGCTCCTGGCCTAAGAGGGCGGAGCTTCAAGAGCTCATTCTCCAGTGTCAGTAGTCAGGACACACTAATAATATCAGAAACTGTCAGTAATGATGTTCAGTCCGAACCCGATTCAGACAATAATGCCTACCGAGCCAGAGAATACAGTATATGTTGCATGGATATAGAACAGGTATAGTTTAGTTTAATTACGTTACAACTTATGTTGTCATCTTGCTTTTATCAATTAATAATACAAGCCTGGTGTACCGCGTCCAAATGATGGCCAAAACTTTACTGATTCGTTTTATGACGTTTTTTGTACATCACACAAAATATGAAGCTTCCGTTTTCACTCCAGAAAATTACTGTAAGAGCTTAATAAAACAAGCGCAAGTGCACATTCAAATATATCCATAAACTCTCTCTTTCCCTTGCATTATCAACATATAAAGCAAATTACGCAAAAACACTAGTTACAATTAACAGTAAACAAATATAAACTGGTAAGCTTTATATTCGTAAATCAACTCTGATGAACTATAATAAAGTGCGTGCTCTCCCTTTCATTACTGCCGTATAAGCTGGATCATGAACAGTTGGTACTGATCCATCCTTGAGGAACACTTTTTAGCAAAACCTATGTTTTGAATTGTCCCTTTGTATTGACATTCGTTCATAAAGCAGTCCGATGTAAAATTATTTGCGCAGACATAAATTAATTTAGGTATATGGGGGCGAAAAAAACAAAAAACGAATCAGCGGCTGAAAACGCAGAATCTGCAAACTAGGGCTGCAACAACTATTCGATAAAATCGATAATAATCGATAATGAAAATCATCGACAACGATTCTCATTATCGATTAGTCAGGTCTGCCCACCGTGCACATAAAACTTCTGCCAGCTGCGTCAAATTAGAGCCATGAAAAACGCATTTCTATGGAAAAAAAGGTCATCTAAAAAAAGTGGAGGAAGCAAAGTGAGCTGCTGCAGGAAAGCTTTGTGATCCAAGCTGCCCGAAACATGAGAATTCTTTATTTTAAGCTTCAAGCTAATTCATTAGCGTAATGTGCGTCCTCAGTGCAAAACTTTCATTCTACGGCTATATCCTTATCTATAAATGTTACAAATTCATGTGAACATTTCCATTTTGCATAAAGGTTCATCCTGACAGTCTGCGTTAAACTTCAAACTTTACTGAATGAGCGTCAGACAGACAGAACACGGGAGAGAGGGAGACTATTAATATTCAGCTCGAAAATATTCATTTTGCTGAAATATCTGTTGTTTAAAGTTAAATTTAGATTTAAAAGTCAACATGTCATTTAAGTATTTTATGAGAGTAGTAACTGTAAAGGGATAAACAACATGTAATTAAATATAAATGTAAGATGTTTCTTATAGCCTGTATTTACAAGATAAAGAAATGACAGTAAGAGGTGATTGTATCCAGAGTGAATGTGTGTGTTCCTGCAGATCATTTATCTTGCCTGTTGGTTAACACTAAGTTTGTGTTTTTCTTTATTATCTTTACTACTATCTTCATTTTTAATCTAAAGATTTACACTATATTCACTATATACAGTGCTTAACAAATTTATTAGACCTCTGTAAGTACAATGTAAGGTTTGTGCCACACCTGCCCTAAACTATCAGTATTGGTGATTACTAAAATAATTTTTCATGTTTCTGTAATGGTTAATCAACCAGTTTGTGTTCTTTAGTCACAGCAGTATTTCTAGTGCAACAATATAATTATTGTTGTTATCCATGAATTTTTTAATTGACTGTTGTTTTATAAGAAATGCAGGAAAAAGTAAAGCACTTTATAGTTGTTGTTTTTTTCAGATGCCCAATTACAGTCAATAACAACAAAGACTTAAGTTTTTTTTGTTGGGGGGGGGGTGGATATTATGTCTGAATAATGGACTAGTTGTTTCAGGTTATTAGCCTAATAAATGGCAATAAGATTTTTAATTTTTAACAAGTTTTTGATAGATTTCTAAAATATTTGTGATCTCTTTTTAGTATGACAGGTAGTCTAATACATTAAGCACTGTATGTTTTCATAGCATTCAATTGGCACATTTGTTTGAAGTACATTGGGCAGGATGTCCAATAGTATGTGTTTTTTGCCAATAAAATAAAAATAAATAAAATTAGGATTTTCATCCGATTAATCGGAAAAAATAATAATAATCTGCCAACTAAACGATTATTAAAATAATCGTTAGTTGCAGCCCTACTGCAAACGTCTTGTTCTAAGACACTGCTTATGGTTTATGGGAATTTATTTAAAAAAAAAAAGAAAAGGAGTGGGTGGATTTTTATCAATATAGGGTTGGTTGTGTATACACACATTTATGTTCAAACACCATGTAAAAGTGAATTTTTCATAACAGGTTTAAAGTTTGTCTAATTGTGAGAAATTGTTTATCATATCTTACCTTCCGAGGAGGAGTTGATTTCCCAGGGTCCAAGTCGAGGTCCAGGTACTCCACCTGCTTGTCTCCTTTGGGCTTCACCATGGGACTGCCACCTCCATCAGCATTCATTGGTGGTCCTAACTTCATGTTCTGAGATATCAACAAAAAAAAAAATGTTGAATATGAAAAGTTTACCTGAGTCAATGGTCCATGTTGTAATCAGAATTAGTTATTAAAAGATTTATGCTACTGATATATTAAGATATATTAATCTATGACAATGCTTCTAGGTGATGTAAGTGAAGAGTCAGATTTTTAAAAATATATATATAATCTACCAATCTACATGGGGTCGTTCACCCAACACTCATTCTGATGATTAAATTGGTACTGAATTGCATACACATTATCTTGTCTGCAAAATATGAAGTGGAAAAATAGGTCATTCTAAACTGTTTCAAACTGATCTGAGAGCTTCATAATTCATTAATGATCCATTTAAGTAATTCAAAATAATGCTTCATTAGTTCTAGAGGATTCTGCTGAAAAACAACCTCTGCAGATGTCATTCTGACCTCTAAAAATGTTGTTTGCAAAATGATTTCCATATTTCCTATTTTTCATGGTATGAGTCATAAATGTAATAGCTGTGTATTGCATGATGTGGTTCTTCTATGTACGTGCATCAAAATATATGAAGCCTTATTTCACTCTGCATTATTTGCTAACTCAGTACAAACCAAATCATCGAGTGACTGTCATGGGGAACAACACTGCATTGCTAATATAATGCATCCTGTATATAATTGATAAAAACAACAACAACACAAGTCATAAAGATTTTCATCTTGATATCTGGACTGGACATCTACACTCAAATTAGGTTTCACTCATGTTGAAATGAACACTCATGTTTCTTTTTATACCCAAAAGAAGAAAAAAAACCTGTCTTGCTGAATTTTTCAGGTCATACACTAAGTTCGGTCTACTTTTGCAACCCTGCTCACCTCATCCAGGTGGTCTAGACCTGACACTTCTCTCTTTATAGGAGTGATGGGAACTGTACAGTAGAAGGACTCCTCTCTACAGAACGGAGGAACAAGGAGGAGAGGAGGAGCAGAAAAATCAAAGAGTAAACAGGAAACAAATGGCAAAGGCAAGCAGAGAAACTAGAAATGAAAAAAAAAAAAAGGCAAAACACTGAGCCAGACAAAAGGATCCACAAAAGAATGCAAAGAACAGAATGTAGAAAATGAGAAACAGAAAAAGAGGCAGAGAAAGGACCAAGTACTGGCAGCTGAAACCAGTGCATCAAAAGCCACACTGTGCAGTGTTATCAACACCACAACTGTAAAGCTGTTTGCTTGTTATTTGACAACTGACATGCTAACATGTTAGCAAACAAAACAAGCCATGCACAAAAAGCTCCACATAAAGAAAATGGTCCATTAAAATAAATAATAATCACATTAATAAACACAAACATGGAACAGAAAAGATGGCCCTTCAGGTGAAACCAAGGAAACAAAAAAGAAATGAAAGAAAGACAACAAAAATAGCAGAAAACCTGGAGAAAAAAGAAAAGTAAAAGTAAAGGTAGAAAAAGCAGCGAGGGGTCCTTCTATCTAGTATGTTCACAGACCACAAAATACCATCCAACACTTAAAGGGGTCATGAACTGTTATGTTATAATGTTTTAAGGTCCACTTATCATGCTAGCAAGATTTTTACATAAAAAAATAACATAATTGTATTAGTAATAGGCTATTTTCTATCCAGTTTTTGACCCTCTCTTTGAAACACTTTTTGATTCAAGACTTGGAAGCAAACTGCTCACTGCTATGATTGGGTAACAGTTTTGCATATTAAAATGTTGAAAAATGGCAACTGGTGAAATTCGGCCATACATGTTTGAGCCAAAGTCAGACCTGAATCAGAAGACCAAGGATACTCTAGTCTGTAACAGCACAGTAATTAATCATCATTATTTATATTTATTTCTTGTGTATTTGTGAGGTAGTTGTTACATTTAAAAGTTGTTACAAGTAAAATTAGGCAAACAAATAAATTGTCTTACTGACGCGATCAGGAACTTCATTAAAAATAAAGTTCATCCATGCTTTCCTAATCACAAGGAAGGCAATGCAAAGATTGTGTTTTTCCACAACGTCTTGTAATCCTCAGAGGAATATCTATTGTTTTGTTGCTGGAGTAATCCTGTGTTTGTGTCTCTCTCGTATTTACACACCTCCTACTACATGCACAAATCAGTGGGCGGGGCTAAAGAGGCAATGATATATTAGTAGGTGTTGATCTTCTGCAGAGTTGTCTTTCGACGTACTTTGACGTCATACTAAGACAAAATCCGAAACGAGTTGTTTTCTGAGCTTGGTTTCAATAAAAGCTGTGTTTGGACTAATGAGGAAGTTTAAGTTCTGAAACTTACAGCATGTTTTATAATACAATAACCTTTCAAATTTCAAGAGATCAAGGATTACGTAATTCATGACCGCTTTAAGATTTCTGGGAACCTGTAATTTAATTCCCATTCTAGCCTTTGTCCCTAATATTTATAAAAAAAATATATATATATAAAAAAAAATGAATAGAAAATTGAATAGAACACTGAATAGAATGATTATAAATATATATGTGTGATTTTAAGAGATTTTAAAATCAAATATGAAGAAAACTAAGAATTCTAAGAATCACTTAATGATTTAAAAAAAATACATTTTATTTACACTATCATTCAAAAGTTTGGGGTCTGTATTTTATTTATTTATTTATTTGCATTAAATGGATCAAAAGTTACAGTTAAGAGAATTGTTGCTAAAAATCTATTTTTCAAACTTTTGGACTTTCTACCAGTTGAACAATACAAGGATAGACATGAAACTGCTCTTTCAATTCTTTCAAATACATAATATAAAATTTCCTAAATTATTCTTGAACTGACCAAAGTATTTAAAGTATTATTCAGTATCAGTATTAGTAAGTATTACTCACCAAACAATCATGAAAAACATGTATCAGGGTTTCCATAAAAAAACAACTTTTTAAACACTGATAATAACGAGAAATGTTTTTTGAGCAGCAAATCAGCATATTAGAATGATTTCTAAAGAATCATGTAACACTGAAGACTGAAGTAATTACTGCTGGAAATTCAGCTTTGCGATCACAGAAATAAATTACATTTTAAAATACATTAAAACAGAAAACAGTATTAATGTTAGTAATATTTAGTATTAATATTTCACAATTTTGCTGTTTTGTTTTTTTAATGTTTGTTTGTGCATTTTTGTGAAAATAAAGACCCCAAACTTTCAAACGTTAATGTATGTGTATATAAATTACTTCTAAAGTTGATTTATTTTTTATATACATATATACACTGAATATATACCAATTCTGACATGAAATGTATATTTTTAACTAAGTGGAACAGTTGCTGTGGTGTTTTTTTTTTTTACATACTGGTTCATCTGAAGACATATTGTGTTGCATGGTTACATAATTCTCATCACAGTCGTCGGAGTCGCTGCTGGAGGCAGTGCTATGCCCCGAGGACGGTCTGGGGGCCGTGGTACACCTAGAGGGGCTGAGCAGCAGGACAACATTTACTCTGCCGCTCACACACACACACACACACACAGACAAAGAACAGCAACACAAACTCTGGCTATCTGGATTAATACATGGTCTGAGAAGGAACTCTTTAGCTGATATTGTGGAACGCAAAACACACTGGCAGTCACAAAGATCCACACACGCTTTCAACAGCCTTCCAGACACGAGCCACGTGGCACCTACATCAATGTATTAACTCAATAAATAATTCAAGAACACAATTCATGGCTTCTTTGGACTGTCATCACTACCACTTTTGCTATTATGTAGTGTTAGGTAGCAATCACAGTCAAATAACTTATAAACAATCTAATGGTGATGTTTTACTATCATCACTACTATTTCACTATCATGGGCATGTTAGGACAAGACTACAGGAATGCATGAATGATTAGTTATTTAGCCTGTGGAGTCTGTTGCGTGGAGGCCATGCAGAACCATGCTTAACTGCTGATCTGTTTCAGAGGAAACATGCCCAACACTTACTCCCTCGTGAAGGACCTGGTCACAGGGGAACGGACTGGTGCCGTATACTCTTCCCACTCAGGTAAAGGCTTGATCTCCAAAGGGGCCGGCTTAACTGCAAGAAAAACACCAGTTTAATGCTGAAAAATGTTCAGGATGACATAATACCAACCAAAGGTTCGGCCTAAAATTGGTATATATATATAGTGCTGCTTGAAAGTTTGTGAACCCCTTGCAGAATCTGTGACAATGTGAATAATTTTAACAAAATAAGACTGTCCCTCAATTGTCCTCAGTGTGAAAAGATGATCTCAAAATCATACAGTCACTGCTGGAAATGGTTCAAATATGCAAAAGATGCTGGAAAAATGAAGAATTTTTGGGACCTGGAGGATTTTTTTGAAGAATATTGGGAAATTTAACTGCTCAGAACAAAAAAGGGACTCATGAACAACCATCACAAAACATAAAAACAGTCGTAGATCATCCAGGTAACCACACACAGTATTAAGAATCAAGGGTTCACAAACTTTTGAATGGGGTCATATTTATAAATTCAGCTATTTTTTTGTCTTGTGGACTTTATAAACATTGTTTATGTAAAATATCTTATTCAGGACAGTACTAAATAAAAAAATGACATGCATTTTGTATGATCCCTCTTATTTTGTTAAAATTATTCACATTTTTACAGATTCTGCAAGTGTTTCACAAACTTTCAAGCAGCACTGTGTGCTGTGTGTGTGTGTGTGTATATATATATATATATATTCTTCATTAACTCTTTTCCCGCCATTGACAGAATTTTTCGTCATTTATGACACAAGAATTCACCGCCACTGACAATCCATGTTTTCACTGTTATATGGTATGAGGCGCTATTACGCATCTTCTAAAAGAGTACAGAATTTCCAGATCAAAACACAGGCGAAGTAGCAGAAACAAGCAATAGAAGCATGTTTTTGCTTTTTTTTATTTTTTTTATTAAACTTACCCACATTCAAGTGTTGATAAAAAATGAATGCATGAAGCTAGATTAAAATGTTGTTTTTTTTAAAGAAGAGGCTCTATTCTTTCCTTTGATACATCGCATGTTCAGATATTCATACAACAAAATATTCTGGGGGCCATGAAAGTTTTGTAAAAATGATCAAAAAAACAAGCAGAACTAATTTGTGTGTAAATTCTTCATAAAAACATTCAAACATAAATTGTTGCAATGAATACAATGGGACAATTTTAATATTATTTATTACAAATTTGCATGTAATTTATGAGGTTTGTTCATAAAAAAAAAAACTGGGTAATAAATATTAATTTACAAAACATACAGTGCCCTCCACAATTAGTGGCACCCTTAGTAAATATAAGCAAAGGCAGCTGTGAAAATAAATCTGCATTGTTTATCCTTTTGATCTTTCATTAAAAAAATTCACAAAATTCAAACCTTTCATCGAAGTAAAACAATTGAAAGTGGAGGGAAACTCACATAATGAAATAAATGTTTTTCTCCAATACATGTTGGCCACAATTATTGGCACCCCTAGAAACTCTTATGAGTAAAATATCTCTGAAGTATATTCCCATTCATATTTACATTTTTTAGCACACCAGGGTGACTAGGAGAATGAAATTGTCCAGTCATGACTTCCTGTTCCACAGGAGTACAAATATGTGTAAACACAAAGGCCAAATTCCCTTAATCATTCATCACAATGAGAAAAACCAAAGAATATAGTTCTGATGTGCAGCAAAAGATTGTTGAGCTTCACAAAATAGAAAATGGCTATAAGAAAAAAGCTAATGCATTGAAAATCCCCATTTCCACCATCAGGGCAATAATTAAGAAGTTCCAATCAACTAAAGATGTTACAAATCTGCCTGGAAGAGGACATGTGTCTAAATCGTCCTAATGCGCGGAGAGGAAGAAAGTTTGAGTGTCCAAAGATTCTCCAAGGATCACAGCTGGAGAATTGCAGAGATTAGTTGAGTCTTGAGTTTCAGAAAGCCTAAAAAAAATTATCAAACAGAACCTACATCCCCACAAGTTGTTCCGGAGGGTTTCAAGAAAAATACTCTGCTCTCATCCAGAAACAATCTCCAGCATACTCAGTTGTCAGACAAGACTGGAACTTCAAACGGGACCGGCTTCTATGGTCAGATGAAACTAAAAAAAGCGTTTTTTGGCAGCAAACCCACCAGATGGGTTTGGTGCACACATGGATAAAAAGTACCCCATGCCCACAGTTAAATATACTGCTGGATCTTTAATGTTGTGGGCCTATTTTTCTGCTGGAGGTCCTGGACATCTTGTTCAGATACATGGTATTTTGGATTCTAGCAAATACCAACAGATAAAAAATCAAAACCTGACCTTCTGCTAGAAATCCAATAATGGGCCGTGGTTGGATCTTCCATCAGGACAATGATCCAAAACAAACATCAAAACCACCACAAAAATGTGTCAGTGAGCACAAAATGAAGCTTCTGCCATGGTCATCCCAGTTCCCTGACCTGAACCCTAAACAAAATGAGTGGAGTGAACTGAAGAGAAGAAGCACCAGCATGGAGCTGGGAATCTGAAGGATCTGGAGAGATTCTGCATGAAGGAATGGTCTCTGATCTCTTGTCAGGTGTTCTCCATACTCATCAGGCATTATAGGTGAAGACTCAGAGCTGTTATCTTGGCAAAAGGAGGTTGCAAACAGTTTTGAATAAAAGGGTGCCAATAATTGTGGCCAAAGTGTTTTGGAGAAAAACATTTATTTCATAATGTGATTTTCCCCCCACTTTCAATTCTTTTCCTTCAATGAAAGTTTATAATTTTGTGAATTTTTTGAAAGAAAGATCAAAAGGATAAACAATGCAGATTTATTTTCACAGCTGCCTTTGCTCATAATTACTAAGGGTGCCAATAATTGTGGAGGGCACTGTATTATGCTTAATTCTAATATAAACAAATTATATTAAAATAAAAATAAATATGAGGAATTGCACATGCAGCTAATGGTAGATGTTTAGCCAGTAGATGGTGATATCTGCTATTTAATACATAATGGGAGTGAGAAGTAAATAAGTACCCTTTCCTCAGTGGGACAAGTATGTTTCACTCCAGATTTTTTTCTTAAGAACACACTTAAATAAAATACAGGAGGAAGTCATTAGAACTGAAATCACACCTGAAGGAAAAGCAAGGCCACAGCTAAATGAAGGGTAAAAACGAGTGATAATCACACACACGTCTCTCTGCTTTTCTCTCATATAAGAAGCATCTGATTCAGTTATCATCACAGCTGGCCCCGAAACTTTGCTGAGCTGAGAACCACCCAATCTGGCAACTGAGGAGTTGCTGTAGCTGGCTGAAACGCACACCAGCTGGTGCCAGTGTGTGAGGGAATAGAGCACAGACTGGTATGCATCTCAAGGCCCTAAATGAACTTTTTGGGCACATAAAAAAGGTGCTTACTCCAAAACACTATGTGGTGATTCATCTATATTGGACAAATGTTGCATTATTGTACCACTGTACAATATTCTACTAATATATGAAATTGTGATGATTACTTTTTTTTCTTCAATGTTTCAATCTAAAGGAGCATGGAGCATTTTTTCTTTTCTTTGCACTGCTCTGATAGCATTTCATTTAACATGTGGTACTGCATATTTACCTCAGAGCCTTAACTTGGTGGTTCAAAACTGCCCTAATAGATAACATAATCTGTATTTCCTTCAATCACTACTATTCTGATGGCAATTTAACATATATTAATACTTTTTAAGTATCTTTGGACACCCTGATGGCAGATACACTACTGTTCAAAAGTTTGGGGTAGGCAAGTTTTTTGTTTTTTTTGTCAAGAAATTAATGATTTTATTCAGCAAGGATGCATTAAATTGATCATAAGTGAAAGAAATAATTTATATTTCAAATTATTTTGAAATTTTCCACAAAAATATTCAGCAGTACAACTGTTTTCAAAATTGATAATAAGAAATGTTACTTTAGCACCAAATTATGAATTATAATATTTCATAATATTATTGTTTTTACTCCATCTTGAGCATAAGAGACTAAAAAAATCTTACTGACCCCAGACATTTTAAGAGTAGTATCACTTTGGACACCCTGAAGGCAGATATGTCCTGATGCCATAAAACAAAGCAGTATCAGGAAGCTCCCAAGATTCTAACCAGACACCTGGATTGCTCTTCAGACTGTTAGTCATGATAGTATTCATCCGCCCACTATCAGCTCTTGTCAATATGACTCAAAAATGCTTCTGCAAATGTGTTGGTTAAGTGTTTATGATGTTTATGACTCGTGGGGCCAGTGAGCGGTTTGAAAGTGAAAGGTGTTTGTAGAGACTCTGATGATTGAGTGTCAAACGTTAATCAGTTAGTTTTACCTGTGATATCAAGTGTGTTAGCCTCCCTCCACCGGTTAAGCACAAGCGCCACTCAACCAGAATCTAGAAACCTCAACCACCACAAATTCATTTGCTTAATAACAAGCTGACCAACCATTAAAGAAACAAATCCAAGAGGCTTCAGATGGACCGTTATCTGTGCACACAACAGACAAGGCAATGGATAGACAACTATGAAATAGAAATTCCTCCACACACTGCAGGTAGTGAAGTTATGCATGATTGTATGATAGACTATGTTCACACAGTTAGTGTTTTGGATTGGAAACCATATTTACAATAAATTGTGTCAAATTGTTCTGATCATACAACAATTTACAGTAGCACTAGACGCTTAAATACTGTCTGTATGAAAGAATAACCTGAGTCAAGTGCTTTTTATTCTATAAAAGGTGTGAACAACAGTGACTAAAGTAAATAGGTAGTCACTTCAGGTATAAAATACATTTCTCACTCTCATTTATAACCAAATTGTGTGTAAATAGAACTGTATTTAGTACTAGGGTGGCACCAATATAATTATTTTTATGTTATGGCAGATAACCAATAAATGGCCAACAATAAAATTTTACATTTTTACTAAATATATGGGTCAATGGCGTGATGGGTCATTTTTTTGTCCAAAGGCCTTAATAATAATAAAAACAAAGATATGACATCCTAAGTATGTAAGGTAGTACAACTATATCTCTTTTACTGAATCCAAAAGGTTTTAATTATATTTTGCTACACATAAAGGTATTTTAAAGATTTTGAATGTCAAAAGGTCATTCGGTTTAACCGTCCAAAGGCCAATAAAGCCATTTCATTTGTGATTAAAATATCTTAAAATGTAATAAATGTACATTATTCTGGCATGATTTTATAACATCATATATCAACATGGTATTAAAATTAAGTCTTTGCTTTGCTATGAGAAAGAATGTCCGGAAAAATGTATTTCATTGATATCATTCGGAGTAACCAATATAAAAGGAACCATTTTAGATCAAGTCATGCGGTCAATATCATGTGACAGGATGTGACATCATTCAGACACCTGCAAAGGGTCACATGGTCATGAAGCAAACTAACAAAATCTAACTATTTGAAAAATTCCTGTTTTGTCACAAAACATCAGGTCATTCGGTACAACCGCTATAAAACATAGAAAATGTTGCAATATTTTAAAAACTTGTACTGAATATAAAATGATTGATTGTCCTTTTGATAGCAAGATATCAGCCTGTTAGCTTTCCTGTAGCTCAGTGGTTAGAGCATGGCACTACCAATGCCAAGGTCATGGGTTCGATCCCAGGGATTGCACATACTCAGATACAAATGTATAGTATAATGCAATGTAAGTGTCTTTGGATAAAAGCGTCTGCCAAATGCATAAATGTAAAATGTAAATGTAATGTAAAATGTTAGCATTGTTTGAAAATATCATCATTCGGTATAACCAAATGTGTCATATGGTAAAACTGAAATTTTGGTTAAACCGAATTACTTTTTTGGTAAAAAACAAAACAAAAAATGACAAAAGCAGTGTTAATCGATTATTAAAAAAACACAATCTCATTAACACTTAGTAAAACTTCAAAATTAATTATATCTCCATTAGGTTTTTTTTACATTTTCAAAAACCTTCGTCAATGACCCATATATTACAATGAACCAATTCGTCAATGACCCATATATTACAAAGAACTAAAATGATATTCATTATGTTTAGATATGATTTAGATTCAATATCAGATGTATACACACACACATAATATTAACAGCTACCTACAAGAGAAAGAACCATATTCTTTTGCTGTGTGAAGGTAGCCATATTCACAGTTTATAAGTCCCTTATATCAAGACATGCAGTGAGGCCAGAATTTTTTATGAAATATTTGTTCTATTATACATTGTGTTATTTACAATAAGAGCTTGCCGAAACCTTAAAAAAAAATACAGCGAAGACAATGAGAGCAGCATTCTGTCGAGGTACGTACCCTTACGCCGTCTTGAGAATTCACCTATGGTTTGGGAGTCGGTTCGCTCAAGACCGACTGCTCTGTTTATTTTAGGGCTCTGACCTGAATTGGTGAGAGAAAACTGCTTTATTACATGTCTTTTTTAGAAGAATCGGTCTTGTCTTGTCTTCTAAACTTCACACCCATGCACGGCCACCTCCATCACTCGTGCCTCTTCTCTTTTTCCGCACAGATATGTGTTGGGCTGCTGCCATGGCAACAACTCTTCATGCATTTAAGACATGCGATGAACAAGGCTTTCCCACAAAGACGGACTTGGGCGAGACATGCACAGGGTTAAACAGACACACGTGGGTGAGTAAAGCATTCGCACCAACCGACGACACGCCAGCATGTGGCTCAGCCAGACAGAAGGGTTCAGTATTTGCAATATTAGAAAAATTAAACCGACATTTTTTTCTGCTGTACGCATGTAGATGCCACAAGAAAATACCACAAGTCAACAGTGATGATGGCCACAATTAAACAGGCCAAAAAAAGAGAATAATAATATATTACATGATTGAAGGAGAAGTGAAAGTTCACTAGTTCAGGTAAAAAGTTTGATATAGAAAGAGATAAAAACCAGACAAAACAGATACTAAAATTTTAATTCAGCCAGAAAGCTGATATAGAGGAGCCACTAAAAGGATAATGAGTGAAGACAAACACACTAGGACACAAAGTACCCAACAACTGCCTATAAAATGCCACCAAAGCCATTTGAATCACACCTTGTTCAGCAAAAGCTTGCAAATACACAACAAATACAATAAGCTGCGGCCTGAAGAGCAGCAGAAAGATGAAAGACCTTTTACAAACACACTGGACATCAGAGAATGATGAGAGAATTGTGCTTGGCCCATGTTTAGTGAAGATTTGAAAACTGATTTTAAAGACGACCTATTTCATTACCCTACAGTACATACATGTAGACACCTGAACATCATACCGGTATGTGCTTGATGAACATTTCAATTTAAAGCCATTGGCATTATACTATAGTAGCTATGTTTCCATGCATAGCTGGAATTTAATTTATGCAACAAAAAAGGGAATATGGAACATTTTTGCAAATGAAGCATCTTTCCATCCGTTCAAGAGAATAAAATGGTCATGAATAAAGAAATGGTATTTGGGGTCTTTTATTAAATGTAATTTTTTTAGGTTTAGAGCATCCTTCAGGTTTGCTAGTGATCGATGGCAGATGCGTTATGTCTGACTGACTGTCAGAGGTAATATTAGCCAATCACCTGCGCTAATTATTAAGTCACAAGACTTTATACGCATCAAGCTATTTATTTGGTAAATGTGTTTTCATGGTAGTTTATGTGCATATCTAATACAATGATTGGGAAGATTGCAATAACTTTGCATTGCTGTTTGACATTATGCACCTGCTAGTCAAATGTGTCGCTGAAATAACCAAACCTGTTAATTATACCTAGTGTAAACATAAGGTGTGTCCGAAATCGCGTACTGTTTTAGTAGGTACTACTTTTGAATTTGAACTTACTTCGTGACTGTTAAAAAGGTACGTTCTATATAGTATGAAGGGGGGTAGTATGAATGTAATCCGGACACCCACCGTGTTTCCATTATCACGTGACCTAAAGACGTCAGTTACTTCGCTTCACCTCCATTCATAAATCCTCTCCTCATGGGATAGTAAAGTGTCCATCAAATGCGCATTTCAGAATCTCACCAGAAGTAGTAGGTCATCCAGGGACTTTCTGCCTACTGTTTTTCGAATACTATGAATTTAGACATACTACTCTGCTGGCGTACGGTTTTTCGCATACTAAATAGTAGAGAAGTATTAGATTTCGGATGCAGCTATAGTAATGGCCATGCTATGTTTCCCTGCATAGCTGAAATGTAATTTATGCAACAAAAAAAAAATGAATATGCAAATATTCTGCAAATTAAGCATCTTTCCATCCATTCAAGAGAATTTGGGGTCTTTTATTAAATGTAATGTAATGTAATGTTTTGAAGGTCAATGGCAGATGCGTTATGTCTGACAGACTGTCAGAGGTAATATTAGCCAATCTTCTGCGCTAATTATTTAGTCACATGATGACTTGAGGCAATGTCACCAGACTTTATACGCATCAAGCTATTTGTTTGGTAAATGCATATCTAATTAAATTTTTGGGAACACTGCATTGCTGGTTGACATTATGCACCTGCAAGTCAAATGTGTCACTGACAGTGTTGGGGAAAGTTTCTTTAAAAAGTAATGCATTACAATATTGTGTTACTTCCTAAAAAATTAGCTAATTGCGTTACTTAGTTACTTTTTATGAAAAGAAATGCTTTACATTACTTTTGCATTACTTTTTCTCACCTGGGCTGGGCTTGTTTGTTTGTTTTTTAATAACAACAACAAAAATTCTATATTTGGCAAATGTTAAGGCCTTTTCACACCAAAAGTGAAATGAATAAGCCTCAGGCTGAAGGAAATGCAAATTTATGCCTGTACAGTAGAGGGCGCCGCTCACACAAACCTTTCAGCTGTGCTGCCGTTCTGGATTAAAGAAGAATAGGAGAAGAAAAAAGAAAGTTTAGGAGAAGAACGTTTAATGCTCTTATTTCTAAATCTAATATAAAGTAATTTTTGCTTATTAGTATTGGTGAATTAGATCATTGAAGGTCAGCAGCAAATATATTGGTTAATAAAGTGAGATTAAATACAAAGAATATTTGGGTAATTTAATATAGTTAATTATTACAGGTTTGCATTCAATTCTGAGATTGCATTTCACTGTTTTTTTTTGTTTTTTTTTGAGGAATACTGAATGTTTTCGTGCAAGTAAGATGAGTAAACGCATGTTCACTTCTGTCAGGACCACTATCGTCAAATATGATTGATAATGCGTAGAGTTTGTATGCGATAGCTGATGATAATACTGAGGAGTTTATATATGGATGCTGTGATAGGCGTCGTATTCCTATAGGTAGACGTAAGTCACCTGGGAGTCAGCTGATGCGAGCTTGACTGACATGACCTGCCAGAACTGACGCTAATGCTTGATACAGCGCACACAACACCTCTGCACTTTATTTCTCTCTACATGAGGACAGGAAAGCTGTCAGTCAATAAATGTGAAAAAGTATTTTGCGTTACTTATTTAAAAAAGTAACTTAGATATTTTGTTGTAAATTGAAAAAGTAATGTGTTACTTTACTAGTTACTTGGAAAAGTAATCTGATTACGTAACTCAAGTTACTTGTAATGCGTTACCCCCAACACTGTTCGCTGAAATAACCAAACCTGTTAATTATACTTGGTGTAAACATAGTTATGACCAAGGCAGTGCATCTCTGCATGTAAGTTGCTGTCTCCTGCATTAGTCAGCGCTCCGAAACAATAACACGTAATTGAAGATACAGAATGGTTTTAATGTTAGGATCAATAGTGCTGTCCCAACTGGCTGCTGATGTTTCGGGCCTGCTTGTGCAACTTTCAGCACGTCCCCTTTTTCTCTCAGACCAGATTGAAATTCCCCTCGCAGGTCTGGCCATCAAAGAGGTCTTTCACTAAGGCACAATGGGGACAGAGGTGACCGCTCCAGGCTAACGCCGCAGACAGGCTCCCTCATACCCAAGGCTCTGAGTCTGTGGACAATAGCTTCTTTCATTTGTTAGGTCACATGCTAACGATTAAAAGGCAAAGGCCACTGAAACAGCAGTGCGGACTAGTTCGCTAAGCAAGTTCTGCAATGTGAGTTATGATCGTATGACGATGAGCAGTCTGAGAACTCGATCAACGTTAGTTTCAGAAGCGTTTCATGCGAACAAGATGATTCATAAGCATGGGCCGGCACCTGTTAGTGAGAAATGTGGTAATGAGAGTTGCTGGGCTGAAGAGATGCAAGCACTGTACACACTCACACACTTACACCATACACACCACAATAGAAACAAACCTCAGGGCTCACCTTTACGGTCAGGTTTGAGGTTGCGATCTACAGGCGGTGGTTGGCATTCGGTTATGTGCATTGCTCTGCGTGGCGGGGTCTTGGGGCTGGAGCGGAAGCCCATGTGGGCCGGAGGGGGCACCTGTTTTCCGAGGGAGGAAAACTCTACTGTACCCGGTGTCATGGGCACGTAGTTGGGCTCCTGAATGGGTTCCGATAGGCTGCTGGAGCGGTGATGTGACGAAGAATGGACGCTCATGGGCACATAGTTCTCATCCATCTCCTCAGTGGAAACACCTCCTACTGGCACCATGCCTTTATTCTTCTGCATGCATCCAAGAACAGTGAAGAAAAAGTTAGGGATACTTGAGACTCTTGAAAAACAGGACATAGCATTTTAGAATAGAAAAAAAAAGATAAAGTTTATTATTAAGAAAACTTACAAAATAGTTGTTGAAGCTTTCATTAAAATCAAACGAGCAACTTTTGTCTGGGGGGAAGGGACGGGGTATATCATAGCAGTCTTGAGATCCGTAATCTGTGAAATAAAAACAAAAACTGAATGCTGTCAAAAAAAATTATTCTCACCAAAGCTGCATTTATTGATCAAAAATATAGTAAAAACAGTATGGTAATAATGTGAATTATTAAAATTTAATAGAACTGATTTCTATTTAATACATTCTAAAATGAAATGTATTCCTCTGATAGCAATGCTGAATTTTCAGCAGTCATTACTCCAATCTTCAGAGTCACATGATCCTTCAGAATCATTTTAATATGCTGATATGGTGCTCAAGAAACATTTCTTATTCTTATCAATGTTGAAACCTGCTGCTTATTTTTTGTGGAAACCCTTTTTTTTTTATTAATAGATTGTTACAAAAAAAATATATATTTAAAATAAATTATGTTATTTTGAACTATGTCTGAATTGTCACTTTTGGTCAATTTAATGCATCCTTGCTGTATGAAAGCATTCATTTCTTTAAAAAAAAAAAAAAAAAAAAATCTTACTGTCCCCCAAACATAGTTGTAGTATATGGTTGTGCATTATTATGGAGGCATGTGTGAAGACGGGAGTGTATGTAAACAATCTCTCGCAATACCACCAAACAACACTAGAGGGCCCCACTCATGACTACATGACTCCATTGTTGCAGCACAAACAGCTTGATGGCCTATTAAAATATCCTGAGAGAATTATTTGGGAGACAATGAGACAATAAGACAACAATCAAGATTTAGGATCCCAAAATAAAGATAGCCACAGTACAGACATTAATATTCAAACCTGCTCATGAATGGTGAAAAACTGGGTAACATTTTTAGCATATATATTAATCATTCTGGCAAACTGTTAGAAAAACAAATATATTCTTATATATTTCTAACAGTTGTTATATAAGAATTTTATAAAAAAAATAAAAAAAAAATCTAGGTCTAGGTAGTCTAGGTTTTGGCCCTAGGTCCTGTGTCTTGTCCAAATTCCATGCGATCCCGTCCTGTTAATTACGCCACGTCTACATTAATCCTTTATCTGCTTTGTTACAGGATGCTTAACAGATTTGGTAATATCTGTCAAACAGACAGAAGAAACTTTTGAAAACCTGTAACAATTACTACAGTGCAAAATGCCTTACAGCCCCAATTATTTATAATATAAATAATTATTATACTACTGTTTAGAAATTTGGGGCCGGTCTCTTATGCTCACCATGGATGCATTTATTTGACCTAAAATACAATAAAAACAGTAATATTTTGAAATATTGTTACAATTTAAAATAACTGTTTTCTATTTTCATCTATTTTAAAATGTTATTTATTCCTGTGATGATAAAGCTGAATTTTCAGCAGCCATTACTCCAAGCGTCAGTGTCACATGATCCTTCAGAAATCTAATATGCTGATTTGCTGCTCAAGAAATATTTCTTGTTATTTTCAAATGTTGAAAAAAGTTGTGCTGCTTAATATTTTTGTGGAAACTGCAACACACACACACACATATATTATATATATATATTATATTTTTATTTTATTTTTTTATTGAAGAGAGAGTTCAAAAGAACAGGATTTCTTTAAACCAAATAATTTGAATGAAATAGGTTTTATTGTAGCTATTATAGCTTTATTGTAATAAGTATTTATTTATTTTAAAAAAATGTGTATTTTTTACTCAACCATTATAAAGTTCTTTATGGAGTCAGTATTTAACATACTGCTGTTACATATAAGCACATTTTTTAGAAGCCAAAGTGACATTCCCTGCATTCATAATTAGACTTCTTTGGATTTTGAGCTTATATTGTTACTGAACATTTGCTTTAACATTTTCATATCCTCTTACCTTTACGCAGACGTGAAGAATCCACTGTACCAATGGTGTTGCTTCTTAGTGCTTTGTTCCCTCCTGCACCAGATGGCACACAGTAATTCCCATCAGTCTCAGACACTGACCGTGGCACCACATAAGTGTCCGTGGGCGACCGCTCAGGTGGGACTGATCCTGTGGTCAGTGAAGGCTTGGGAGGACGAGGGGGCGGTACCACGTCTGTGGCCCCTGAAACAGCCTCCACCCCAGCTGTACGGGGAACCTGGTAGGTGCAGTTGCTTCCAGGTGTGGGTGGAATGTCATAGCTGACCGACAAGTTCCGAAACTGGGCCTCTAAGGAGGGTTTACGACCAGGTGTGTTAAAGACGTAGAGTTCACCAGGCTCGCTGTCAGGAGCGGGAGGGGAGGACGCCGACTTCGGCAGCAGCACAGTGTCCTGAGAGTAACTTCGGGGAAGATGGTACAGGCCCTGCGAGTCGGCCGACAACGACTGCCCGCGCGAAGGAGGAGAATCATAGAGCCCTGCGGCATGCTGGGTAGGAAAGAAACCATTGACCGAGGCGTGCTTGGAAGAGGAGGAGGTGGGCGTGTAGTGGGAAGGGAGGTTGTCATTACAGTCGGGTTCGGAGGAGGTAGACTTGGAGCAGTCGCCATGAGCCCTGCAAAGAAGCCCATGCATGAGATACAGACTGTCAGTTAAATAATACAAACTGAATATATTACAACAAACTTGCTGTTTATCAAGACGAAAACACCTCCTCAAACACATACCACACTATGCTGCCTACACATCATGCTGCCAGAAAATACATTTCTTTGTTATGAAATTTGCAATACAAATTAGACTTGAATATACTACAATATACAAATCTCAGTTTAATTAATTGGCATACAAAATGTATAATGTACAGTCAGCCGGTCATTACTTAAAGGATTATTTCACTTTAAAATGAAAATTAGCCCAAGCTTAACTCACCCTCAAGCCATCCTAGGTGTATGAGACTTTCTTCTTTCTGATGAACACAATCTGAGTTATATTAATAAATATCCTGATGCGTCCAAGCTTTATAATGGCAGTGAATGGGGGCTACGAGATTGAAGCTCAAGAAAGTGCGATTTGTTTGTGTAAGAAAAATATCCATATTTAACACGTTATAAAGTTAAATAACTAGCTTCCGCCAGACCACCTTCCGTATTCAACTCACGAAGAAAGTGTAATACCTCTTGCAGTTCAAAACGCTTACACTACATCCTACGCCTTCTGTATGCAACTTACGAAAAAAGCTTAACTGACGCGATGTCAGTTATGCTTTTTCTGTAAGTTGAATATGGAAGGCGGTCTGGCGGAAGCTAGATATTTTACTTTATAATGTTTGTGTGTTATTTATGTGTTAAATATGGATATTTTTCTTACACAAATGAATCGCTTCACTTCAGAAGCCCTTTATTAGCCCACTGGAGCCGTGTGAAGTACGTTTATAATGGATGTATGCACTTTCTTGAGCTTCAAACTCGTAGCCCCTGTTCACTGCCATTATAAGCTTGGACGTGTCAGGATATTTATTAATATAATTCTGATTGTGTTTTAAAGTGACCTAATCCATTAAATAACTGAATCCTAAAGTGGCTTTATTCTCAAATAATGACAAGCTGACTATAGCTGCGTCTCATTTCGAAGGCTGCGTCCTCCAGAGTTCGCATTTGAAGGCTGCATACGTCATCGAGGCAGTCTCATTTAAGAAAAGTAACCTTTAGATTTCAAAGTAAGAAAGAAATTACAGTATTTTACACCTTACAAGGAATAACAGTCAATTTTATTACGGTTAATTTTTCTTAAATAAGACATCCTTGATGACGTATGCAGCCTTCAAATGCAACCTCCGGAGGACACAGCCTCCGAAATGAGACTCAGCTTATATTATCCATCTTATTACACAGCAACTTGGCAATTAAAGGTGCATTCAATAGTTGGTGTACATTCAAATGAGATAAATGTCATCTATAAAAACTTTATATAATTGTATATAAACCGTATAAATTGTATATAACTATAATTGTATATGGTGCAGGTCACCCCTTTCAATGTATTGCAGTGATGAAACGGTGCGGCCTGCTCACTAAACGTCAAAGAGAATCCTCACACTCATTGGATGCTGCCTCTGTAGATACACTAGTAGCATAGTGTAGTTTGGTAATTAGATAATGGAACACACTTATTGTCATGTCTTACCAGAGGAGAATCAGTACCATACAGCCAAAGATGCTGAAAAGGTCTGAAGCCAAAAGACAGAAAGACCAGCAAAGACTAAAAACGTGCATAAACATTGGTATAGCATACACAAAGTGGAAAGATTTTATAATGGAGAAAATCTTGAGTAGTAATGTCCAAGTTTATTCTTTTTTGTTGGACAGATAAAGGTAATTGATTATTGTGTAGAATGCCCTCTAAAACTCACTACTACATAAAACGGCGATAGATGGCAGGGCAGCTTCTAACACCACGGTGGCATCGGTACTTACAGTGCACGAAGAACAGCAAAACGAACGCAAGCAAAACAACTACTGAATGCACCTTTGCAAAAAAATAAAAAAATAAACACCTACAAAATTTATTTGAGTTAATAGAAGAATTATGACAGTATAGACAACAGTGCCATTGAAGACAAAAAACTGGTAGAGTGCCGCAGACTGGTTGTCAAGGACAACGGTCAAATACAGTTTAACGATCACTACACAATATTTGACCACAGAAGGCAACGTTTCATTATCAATTATTTCAAGGAGCGTGTAATAAGCTTCTAGATATACAGCTAAAACTGGCAAGGTTAGTGCCAAACACAACCATGCACATCACATTTCCCAGTTAAAACTATGAATACATACACACATTTCGCTCATTAAAATATTTGTTTTAGTACGTTATTGTAATGAGTGTGCAGATTTTCAGGAAAAAATAATAGTATTTAGCTGTTGGCCAAATGTATGTGTTGTTTAGTACTGTATTCTTCACACTGATGCTCTTCACTCACTGACTGTCAGGAGCAGCGCTCCGGCTCTCACACTCCTCCAAAAGCAGGTATTCCTGCTCCTCCTCCCCTAGAGAAAGAGGAGCGACTGGACTACACCACACACAAATACACACAATGAGCCCCTTATATCCAGATTTTCACCCAGAGCATTTACTGAGGTACCTCTTAGTAGAGGTGGGCGGTATTCACTTTATATAACACTTGATTTAAAAAAACAACAACAACAACAACAACAACAACAAACTCAAAACAGTAACAGACCTACTTTACAAATTATAGGATGAGCCATGTTCTAATACAGCCAATACACATCTGTGATGCAGTGGGATGTGTTTCAAGTCTTACCTGTTAGGCTCAGGTTTCTTGCTCTCACAGTTGAGCAGCCAAAGGTAGTCTTGAGGCTCATCCAGACTGGAGGAGGACCCCAGGGGTCTAATGCTGACGGGCTGGTAGGGAGGAGGCAGATTGGCCAGTGCAGAAGCCCCTAAGGCTCCTCCTGGCCCTCCACTAGGGGCCATATCCACCACCAGACCCCCTGGCACAATTACTTGGTGAGAGACCTTTGCAGAGTCTTTAGAAAGAACAGAGAGGAGAGATTAACATTAGGCTTCACACTTTAGGAGATCACAAGCTTTGAGACACATTTAAAGATTAGATCAAACTCAGGGTAGCACTGCTTTAATCAAAAGCTTTTACTGAAAACATCTCTGTACCAAAAACAATTAGTATTGTGAAAGAGTCTCCACAGGCTGACTAAGTGCACGGGGGGGGAAAAGAAGAAGTGTGAACTGATGAAAATTAAACTGAGATGTGTGGTTATGAGGTATATTAGTACAAAAAATAGCATTCAATCATTCACTCACTCATAATTTTTTTGCTCAATGAATGGTTTTGTTTTCTGGAATAATTATAGAATATTTTTATATGTATAAATGCAATGGGAAAATATGCAGAGATGGATCTCATGATAACCATTTGTTAAGTTTTATATGCCATTAATTGATAGTTAGGTCTTAGTTCTATGACCCTGCTTGATTTAAAGATTTGTCTTATCGCAGTGATTTCACAGACATTTTCCAAATGCACATTTTTGCAAACACATTTTTCCTTTATTTTAAAACTAAACTACATACTGTATGAAACCAAAAAGTACCCAATGAAATTGCCTGACGAGTGCAGTTTTACTTCCTGTGTTAATATTGAAACACAAAAGTTAATGTGTGACGGACATGACGGATTTACCATAATTACAAGATTACGACTTCCTTATAGAACGCGTAATTATAACTTGTAAACTCTTTTCTGAGAAAATTTTCTGAGAGTGTTCTCATGGGTTGTCATCTTGCAATTATGTTTATCACAACATGGTGTGAATTCAGCAATATTGAAGGGAGAAGGAAAATTTGGAAATGGTTTGTGAATATTTTTGGTCTATTTTTCCAAAAGAAAAATTTAAAAATGCGTACTCAATCTACTTAAGGTTTATGTTACCATTTTTTTTTTTTTTTGCCGTACACTAGCATTAACATTAGCATAAAGGCCCACTGAAGTGCCTTGGAAAGCACAGTGACGTAATGTCAACTGAAACAAGAATACAGGGCGGGACATATTGAGCAGCTCGTCCCCTTTTTTAAAATAGCCAATAGCGTTTTGTTTATATCACAGCTCGGCCAGAGCCGTTGAGCTTGGTAAACCTCAGTTTCCTTCTAATCTCTAACCGTTTCTCCTCCTAATCTCCTCCATATCGCTTTAAAATATAGCATTTTGCTGAATTCAAATGGGTCTGATACATTGCCATTCATCATGCAGAAAATAGTAAATGTGTAAACAAGTGACCGATTTCAGCCGCAGCTTCAACGTCTATTTATAATGTAGGGGGTGGGGCACTTTAGATTCTAGAGAGCATTTGATTGGACAGAAGATTTGATAAGAAGCTGAAGTCCGCTGTGATGTCATGAAAATCCGTGATCCATTTTAGCAGAAGTGAGAGACTTAAGTTTTGAATGCTTATATTTCCTATATGTGAATTTTGTCAGTGTTTTGAAACACACCAGCTTATTCATAACCTTAAGGCGAACATATTCATACAAACTTACAATTTGATTTCAGGGGGACTTTAAAAGCTAATAAAGGGTTCCCACTCTTTTTCAGCGATCATTTTCCAGGACTTTTCCAGGACATTTTAAATTTTTCTATGGCAGGAATAAAAGACAAGGATCACGCCCTAAAGTAATATTTTGCTCTCTAAGTCTTTAAAAGGTGTACAGTTTATTGCCATGACTTAACTATAAAATCAGTTTTTAATATGAGCTCTTAATCATACATTATGACTATGGAAGCTTGTTTCCGTCACAGAATGAAAAAAAAAAAAAGTCGCAATTACCTTTTTTGTATCTCACTATTCTGACTTTTTCTTCTCGCAATTGCGAATTTATATCACAGTTATGTAATTTATAATTCTGACTTTATAACACAATTGTGAGTTTATATCACAATTATGTAAGCTCGGAATTTTTTAGAATTTTGAGATAAAAAGTTTCAATTAGCTTTTTTATTTTTTATTCAGCAGCAGACACTTCCATAGTTTATTGCCATTACTTAACTATAAAATCAGTTTTTAATATGAGCTCTTAATCATACATTATGACAAATTGTTCTCGTTACCAGTGTCCATATCATAGCAAAAAATATTGGAACTATTTTAATATTTTGTTTAACTATTTGAGTTAAACAAAACGATGTTCGATGAACAGCAAAGAAACCCATAACACGTAATAGAATATGTGGCAGGTCTATTAGTTATTTCTGTCCCATCCAATGCTGGTTATCACCATGTGAAGCAATATAATTTTGGATTCAATCCCACATTTAAGTAAGTTAGTCATTCCCAAAACTTTGCAGTGTGTATACTTAGCAGCATGAATTCATTCGCAATTCATGCTGCTAAGTATACACACTGCAAAGTTACATAATTATAAACAGATTTTCCTTTTTTAATCCCTTCAGCTGGCTACACTGCACAATGAATCTCTTACTGACCTTATATCGCATCAAAATTATTAGTTAGCAAGCTACTGAATCAGGTAGCTGCTTATTAACAAAGACTATAGAATAACACAAGACGCGTCACTCGTATTGTTATGAATGGGAGAAAGTGCAATGCACAATATGGCGGAATAAATCCCGCCTTCTAAATAAAAGCCAATAGCCTATTGGTAAAGTCATCGCGTCAATGCAGCAGCCATTAGAAGCTCCGGTTTCTATAGAAACAGTCAGACGCGCGCCCCCGAAAGAGATGCGCATTTAGGACTGTGCATGCGCATTAGGTTGATCCAGCCTGAAAAATTCAGTTTTTTGTCATGATTCGAGCGTTTAGAAACAACATTTATGAGACAGTTGTTGTCAGATTTCATTGGCGATTTCAAATATGAAATTTAATCGAAAGCTTGGCAAACAGCTTTGGAGAATTTGATGTTTCCTCATTCAAAGAGAGTTGAATGCCCGAGAGACGTTTCAAAGATGGCCGCCGAGTGAAATGACTTGTCTTAAAGGGATTTTGTTACTAATTAACATTTTCTGCATACATTTGAGCAGTTCATAGCATTAGCTAACTGCTGCAAGTGGCAACACAAGACTAGACATCATCATTGAAAATACTATGTCAAAACTCAGCATTCCTGAACACACTTTCTGCAACTAACGGTAATTGTTTTTGGCCTTTTTGTTCTCTTTTTTTAAAAAAGGACAACAACAAGATTTTCCAGGACATTTTTCATTTTCTCTAATTTTCCATGTGTTTTCCAGGACTGGAAAGTTTGTCATCAACTTTCCAGGTTTTCAAGGTTTTCCAGGACGAGTGGGAACCCTGTAATAGATATGGACTAAACACCACATAACATCTGAACATCAAATACCTCATCTGACTTCATGGTGTCTTTCAGTTTGTGTTGTATGAACAAATTACGCCCAAATATTTAGATATGTTGAAGATGAGATTAAAATCGAGAGCAGAGAAGACCATGTTACTTTGAGGGAGACTTAAATACTTGTTTAAAGTATTTAAAGCTGGCATCCTACACAGGCCATGAGAACGTGCAAAACTGCGTAGAGAGGAACCCTGAATACAAGACGCTAATAAGAAAGCGCCACTAATCCATAATAAAGTCTCGGTTGCACCATCTAGGATAACTTGTAAAGCTTTTTGTCTATGTTCTTTTAAAAGAGCTTTTCTTTATCTCTGACTTTTTATTTTTATTTCCATCTCTCTTTGAACAGCCTACTCTCAAGGTCAGTGGAGTGCAGCTGACGGGGTGGCTGTGCATGTTTTTGTACAAGTCTCTCTTCAAACTCTGCTTTCAGTTATTCAGTAAAACGCACACAAACACACCACTTGTGCACACACATTGACACCCACACACACCCACTCACTCACTGGGTTGCGTTTGACTCTCTCTAAGTGCAGGCAGCTCAAGGCTGTCAGGGCCACTTTGTCTCTTTCTGTCTCTTCACTTTTTTCCCATTTTCCTCCTTCCCTCATTCTTCTCCCCCTCCCGCTCTTGTTTGTCAGGCTTGCTGCTGAATCATCCAAGCCCTGGAAAACCCCCCTACGTATTTGCATTCTCAGTACCCTGTTTAGTGTTGGTGGCTAATAATGGCAAACCCCTGTGTCTCTCAATATAGATCAAATTAAAATGTCTGAAACTGTTAGGTCCTTTCTTGATATAATATATTATCAATATAGCAAAAAAGAGCATGAGAATGTGTCCAACATTTTCAACATTATTAAAGTAATATAGTAATTGTTAATCTTGCCAGACTTAATTCTCAAAACCTTTCTTTTTATACCAAAGTAAAAATGAATATGCTAATGAATATACTTTACTGAGTAAGCAGAACAAAGTTGAAGTTTAAAAATTTAAAATTAAAATTATATAAAACTGATTTAAAAAAAAAAAAAAAAAGTTTTTCCATTAAGCATCAAGTTTTTTTTAAACATCAAACCTAAGAAACAAAAGAGCAGTGAATGATTTTAATATTTTGGTTTGATTCATATTAGAAATTATTAATATTGAGATAATAAAAAATGACTACAGTACTTGCCCATGTTACTTAACTACACAAATTGTAAAGTTGTATTCATAATAGAATTGTTCTTGTATAATTACAACTAAGTACAGATCAGCGTAAATGTTTAATGTCGCTTAACTTCATGTATTATTGGGATCTCATTCCATTGGGCAATTACTGCAGAGGCTTTGATCATGAATATTAATTATGTTATGTGATGTTTTTCCAGAATGCTTAACTTATTGACTAGTCAGCTGTCAAATTAGTAGCAGCTCATGAATATTCAGTTACTCGACTGGACACACACAGAAAAGTTACCAAGCAACACATGCATGCACCAATTTAATATTTACACACTATGCCTTAATTTAACCGTAGTAGCAAACATAAATTTTGTTGACTTGCATGGAAAGGAATGAAAAGCAGGCCAACAAGCTCTGCAACAAAACTAGATCTTACAATAATCAACAAAGCTGTCTTGACAACAATCACAACACAAGATTTTATTCTAATGCTGTTAAATAGTTCATGTCAAGAGTCATGTGCACTGTATAGCCGTAACATGCCTCTTATGGTTGTACTCTTATCTATAAATCATATTGCCATTTTGCATAAATTCTTATTCTGACAAAAAGCTTTAAAACTTCAGACTTCAATGAAGAAGCGCCGGTGCAAACATTCTCATCATACAGACAATGGGTAATAGAATGGGAGGGCAATAATTCTATTGTAAAATAAGCTATTTTATTTTTCTATTTTTCCCCCATTGTAACGAAAAATACCAAACCATGACTTCAAAACCAAGGTACATATCAGACTGTATTTTTTGTGTACCATTACAGCCCTGTCTCCTTTCAAAAACCTGTCTTCTCTCTGTATCTATTCTTTAAAGTAGCAGAAGTTGGTGCACAAAATGGTGAAGGCCAGATGTACAACCACAAATGTCTTCCAAAGCAGTAGCAAATATAAACACTTCCTCAGTACTAGAAACCAACATGAGCATCATTTACCACAACGGTATTCACAAACTTCAGGACTTCATAGGGAGCTGACAGCATCTGAGATTAATACAGCTCAGCTAAAGGAGACCAGAGTCAATTTTAGGGGGACACTTTAGGCTTTGGCATTTCGATCTTTTATCTGCATTACAGTGAATGACCATTGTGCCTGCAGGGCCTAGGAGTGTATGAACACTTTTATCAAACAAGGATGCATTACATTGATCGAAAGTGACAGTAAAGACTTTTATATTGTTCCAAAACAATTCTATTTCAAACAAATGCTGTTCTTTTGAGACCTCTATGTAAAAAAAAAATATCTTGACTTCCACAAAAATCTTAAGCAGCTCAACTGTTTTCAACAGTGATATAAAGAAATGTTTCTTGAGCACCAAATTAGCATATTAGAATGATTTCTGAAGGATATTGTGACACTCAAGACTGGAGTAATGATGCTGAAAATTCATCCATCACAGGACTAAATAAAACTTTAAAATATATCAACATTTAAAAGTTTTTTTTTTTATAAAATTGTAATATTTCACAATTTGTTTTTTTATTTTTTATTTGTTTTTCTGTATTTGTACTCAAACTTTTCAAAAATATGTGAATCAGTCAAACTCTTATGTGTTTTTTTGTTTGTTTTTAGTGAATTAAACATATAGTGCACCCCGTGAAGTCTGATTCCTGAACAAATGACTCTTATGAGACATTTTTTATGTTTCACTTCATGCTCATAGGATGTAACTATAGTAACTGACTGGTAGTTAATATGACAATGGGCAGAAAAGACGCACATTATGAGTTTTTTATAAAAATTTAAGGAAATGTTTACCACATTTGTGTTTGTTTAGTATTTTTATTTAATATTTAGTTATGGGCAATATTTGGAATGGATTTATGGTGGCTCTAAGGTCAGGCATGCATATGATTTTAAATGTAAGAGATTTTTCATTTAAAAAATGTTTTAGATGTATTTATTATCTCAGCATTTGGAGATGGAATTTAATTTCTCCCCCCACCCTCCATCCTAAGGCCCAATCCCAATTCTATTTTATACCCTTTCGCCTACCCCTTCACCCTTCCCCTTGCCCCTTGAAACACTGTGGCAAGGTGTAGGGGTAAAAATATTCCCCTAAGAAATGGGACACCACCACTACACCATTACACACGTCATCATACCTAGTTTCTTTTATTAGTGCCCTGTAACATTTAACCAGCATGAACAGCAATGAAGTGCGCATATCAACAGAAATCATGCGTGAGCACGTTTAACAAATTACTCACTCCCTACATTGTTTTGCACTGTATTTTGGACTTAAGAAAACGGCGTTCGGTTTCAGTTCGAAAACGTATGAGCCTTCGAGTTTCCCAAGACGATACAGAATGATACAAAACATACAAGACTGGTGGAGCCACTTTTCCATAGGGCCAAGCTATTTGTTTAAACGTTCCATTCCATGTCGAGCCGGCCGGTATGGATATGCTTTCGTTTTCTACTGTGGTGCTGGAGCTCTTTGCAATGTAACACAAACAAGTCAGTTGTTGCCTTGGTAACGCAAGAGTTTACAGACGATACGAGATGTAAATAGCGACAGCGCTATGAAGGATGACCAGATATTTATTTTAACAGTATTATTCATGTGTGTTCACGTCATTCAAATAGCGCGTTTAGCAAGCTACAGAGAAACTGGCAGCCAGGTAACACACAAGTGATCGATCCCGAGTGGAAATATCACTACCATGATCACTACACGCATTCTAGCAGCACGGTAGTGGGTGTATGCAGGGAAATTTCTCATACCCCTTCGTTCGAAGTGTGGTCCCAAAAAAATCTTCGTTTGAAGGGCTATCTGGCCCTTCCCCTTACCCCTACCACTCCAGCCAAAAGAGAATTGAGACACCCCTACCCCTTCGTTTTGCGCGTTCACGTGAAGGGAAAGGGGTAGAAATGGGAATGGGCCTAAATATCTTCCCCAAAAGTTCTCAAGACTTGTTAACTGAAACTGTTTGAAACCATAATAATTCAATTCCTTACAATTCTCATCTCTATATATCTTTAGTGTGCGTTTGCATGTGGCATGATTTACCTTCTGTATCGGTGGGGTTGAAGCCACAGATATCACAGATGCAGCGCACCCACTTGTTCATCTCCTCTTCAGTGTCTGCCACCAGGTAAAAGATCCGGTCGATAGTCTTGATGTCAAAGATGAAGCTGTGCTCCAGGTCCTTCTTGTTGAAGGTGAGACCGGCGTCCACCTGCTCGCACAGGTTCAGATCGATCACGCGGATGGGTTTCTTGGCATGGTCATTCTTGTAATACTCCAGCACATCTGGGTCTCCTGTCAGCCTCCCACTGCGCAGAACAAACCATCGCTTCTTCCATGCCTGAAAGGAGAGAGGAGAACCATTTCAATTACGCTGCATGTACATGACTGGATGGAGGAGAAGCCATTGAATGATTCTCCTGACCAATTTCAATAATATGTACCATTGAGGTAAGTCAGTTAAATCGACAGCTATCTTGGAAAAGTTTTGGATAAGAGTGTCTGATAAATGCATAACTGTAAATCAAAAAGGCTATTTTAACTAGTTTAAGTCAAAACATTTACAGCAGCCATATTGACCATTGTGACTTTTCTCACTCTTTTGGTCTGTTTCCTCCTCATACTATCAAACAGATCTACTGGAAGGAGTTTAGACAGTGGGCAGCCATTTTGCTTTGGCACCTGTGGAGCGATTGGGACTTAGGTGCCTTGCTCAAGGAAGAGAGTGCTGTTCATTCCCTCCCCCACCTACATTTTCCTGTCGGTATTGATAATCAAACCCGCAACCTTCAGGTTACAGATCTGACTCTCTAACTATTAGGCCACAACTGCCCAACATAACTGCACTAACCTACCCACAGTCTACAAACAGACTGGTCTCTCTGGAATAAGCATGCTGTAATGCAAATATATATTACATGAGAACTGTACCAAAGGAACACCAACTAACTACAGGAAAAGCACTGTGATATGTTTCAGTCCTAGAAAAGTCTTTACTGGTCTTTTTGTGACACCTGATCCTGTTGATCCAGCCGCATGCAGTGGAGACCGTGGGATCTGACAGACTCAGTCTGGCAAGAATCCACTCAAAACTCTGCCTGGAGAAACTGGCTAAACTCTGTACAGACAGACTTTAATATAACACCACCCAAAAGCCTGCAAAGCACTTACTCTAAAAGAGGAAACTGACAATTACAGCTTAAATATGCATGTTTTTTCCACATTTTAAATGAAGGGAAAATGCAAATGCATGGTTTGCATAAAAAATAGAGTTTAAATGTCATGGATTGTAAAAAAAAGTGATGGGGTCTTTGAAAACTAGCCTACATGAAGCCATCTATCAAATGGGTGGATGTAAAACAAAATAAAAGAGGGACATGTTATGTAAAAATGAAAAGAATCACAAGAATGAAAGGTTTTAACCTTTCATGAGTTGGAGGGAAAAATGGAAGGAAGTGTGAAAAGACATCCATTCACATAAAGATGGATTGGATTTAATAAAAATCATCCTGTATGGTAATGATCAGCCTGGAGAAAAAGTGATTGCTGAAGTTATTAATAAAACAATATTCTTAAATTAAGCATTTTGAGTGATTTCAGTCAAGTCCTTCCAGTCGAATAAATGAGTATAATCAATTGCTCAAATTAAAACATGTTACAAAATAATGTTGTTGTTTTTTTTTTTTATTATCAGATATGAATCAAGTTTCAACAGATTGGAAGAAAAAGTACTAAATTAGTTAATTACTCTTACACAGCCCTAATAGGTATACAAGAAAAAGCTTGATATGCTCTTCAACTTCAACAGACCACTCTGTCTTAAACAAGATTAGGAAATTAACCCTGAGGAAAAGATCACAGGCTTCTGTCATTAAACCGCCAGACTGCCAGGAATGCTCAATCTGTGTTGTTGTTTATTTTTTACCATCAGGTTTGGAGGGGATTAACAATGCTGTACTTTACCCCCTCTCTCACCCCCTCTCAGCTGTTTTTCAATCCACAGGGTTCTCTTTGTTAGAGAGCCAAGCTCTGGCCCTCTGGATATCACCCCACTGCACGGCAACAGCCCCGCCCCGCCACGCCAAACCAAACACACACACAACATGACACTCAACAACTGATCAGCATGATAGATCTAATTGTGTGACGTGACCTAAATGTCCCAGTGAAGTATCATCTGAGCATCATGTTTGGAAAGCTCAACAGTCTCAGGCTGAGGCCGTTTCACTCTGCTGAACATTTTGATTGCAATATAGACTCAGGATTAAACAATAAAAGGTAAAAACGTGTCAGAGGGAGTGTGACAGAACAAGTCATGCAATTAACGGCTTTAGTTTTGTTCCTCTACTACAGTTAAACCAACACGGCGGACCCTTAGATTCTACACGCCGCTTCAAAACAAAGCACTCGCAGCTCAAATTACACAGATAGTGTGTGCATGTGTATGTTTACTGGCAGAAGAGAGCCCCGGCTAACCTGTCACACGGATCATCTTACGTGGGTATAGCGACACAGACGGAACACAAGATCTTACAGAGAATTGTGTCAGTGAACCGTGAACATTCAGGAGAACTCTAATCAAATAAGAAGAATGCTGATAAGTTAAAAACCAACAAAATGGGATTGTAAAATGTAATAAATTAATAAAATACTATTTAAGGGTCAGTTCCATTATTTTTTGGTCCAAAATCATTCATTTATTAAAAAAATTCTACATTGAACATTATTAAAAACATTATAAATGCAATTCATCAATGCAATGGTTTGAATACAACTTTTATGATGATTTTTTTTTTAGGTTAAATTCATTTGGATATTTCTTTGTGGCATAAAGTAAGTGGTTTCAAGAACTTTACCATAACTCTGAATGAAATTCTTGAAAAGAAAATCTTGTTTTGTTTGTAATAATATTAATGTTATTATTTAATCGAAAAACAAAAAGCAGTGAAACAATTATGTTTATTATAAATACTATAAACATTTGAAAAACCTTTGTCCTCCAAATCAAATTGATGTGGTGCAACCAATGTACAGAAACATGCAGGAAAATAAAACAGGAAATGACATCATAGAGAGGACCCCTACAGAGCGTCAAGGTCAGTAAGTGTCTTAAAATATCTGAAAATTCAACCTCCTTATGATGACATAGCAAGCTTAGTTCATGTCAAGTGGTACAATCCTCTAAAAAAATGAATTCATTTATAATTCTTAAACTTCAAAGTTTATTTTAAAATGTTTTTGAAAATTATTAAGATGTGTACATCCACATGTAATTAAGGTGTAGGAGAAATGTTATTAATTTTACCTTTATTACAGCACATGACATTTATCGAGTCAAATATTCAAATATTTAACTGAAAATGGTATGAACGTTTCGACCATATGGTAAAACCATAATGAATACAAGGATTACATTTTTGGTACATGCATTTTAAACCAGATTTTTATATTATTATTATTAACATTGAATCTTGGACACTTATTGGACACTAATCTTGGTCACTAACCCCTAAAAAAGTAAACTTTACTCTGTCCAGGCTAAAGTAAAATGTTTTAAAAATAAATAAATAAAAGTACAAGAATAGATTTGAATAGATTTCAGGCAGCTGCAGAGAAACCTGAAGGGGATATAAATGTCAGACTTGTTTAATTTTGGTGAAGAAATGTCTTCATTTTGGAGGAAAGTGGCCAAGTTGAGTGAGCCATAAACACCACTCTCCCATTTGTGCACTGGTATCTAGCCGACATGCTCGCCTTTGTCAGTAAAGTAAGATGTCCTCATTTTAGACAATAACACTCCCACATGACACCAATCCAGCCATAATACACTGGGTTTCAAATACGTCAATCCTACCTTGAGTCCCAGCTCCTGAATGCAGCACAGGCACAGAGAGAGTAGTGTTTAGCCACCTGTTGTGAGTGTCTGTTCCATTTTGTTTAATGTCAGAAAGCCAGTAGAAGCACATAAAGCCAAAGACTCAGATGAAGACTGATCTGAGGAGGAGCGCATGTGAGATGCTCCGTTTCCCAAAGAACAACGGGGTGGCCACAGCTGGTCACCTTTAAATCCTGAAGACATCCAAATGGATCCTTTTGCAAAATTCCCTTCTACTTCTACTGAGTTTCAAGAGCGGGCCATTTAGTCTTCTTCTCGAAAGTCCTTTAGCTTCAAGAGAAGTACGAAAAATGAATGTGTTTGTGTATAAGGAGGGAGAGGGAGTGAGTACAGGGTGGGACGAAATTGAAGAGGCCCCTCCAAGTGTGGCAGCAGCTGTCTGCCTCACACGCACGCACGCACACACACACACACACACACACAAACAAGTGTGATGCATACAGAGGCATAGGGCCACAGTGTCACTGTCTTGACTTAACAGAGATGCCATTGAGGGCCAAAATATAGGGGAATGCCATCCGAACTGAATCACTGACTGGTCAGTCTCTCTGCGGATAATTGACGTAATCAGGCGCAGCAACCGCACCGAGATAGAAAGAAATAATGTTTCGAAGAAATGCCAAGCAATGCGAGACCACAAGCTTCTGCTGTCGTAGCAAAACGGCACGATCGCATAGAGCGCCAATGCATCAGCATTCATTTCTCACATGCCTGAAATACCAAGTGCATTACCCTGCACTGTATTTTAGATGAGGTGCACAATCAGATTAGGCTTTCTAAAGCACGTAGACATGCAAAGTGTTTGTGCTTCTCCACTCCACAACATTCTCTTCTAACGTTCCCATAATTGAAATTGAAAATTATTACATGTCTCTCTGGAATACATGGTTTTGAGTGGTCAAAAATGTTTGCAGAATAGATCTAATGTGTCTTTGACTGTAGATCATTAATTCAAGAATATGGAAACATCACTCAGAAACAACAAACTGGTAAGAGACACAAAGACCTGGAAGTGAGAGACCTTTAAATAGAGGAAGACATGTTACACTGCAGATAAATACTATGTTAACTGACTAACCCATAAAACAAGTAACTTGGACTGTAGATTAATAAAGATATATAATTGAATCACAACCCAGGTTCATTAGAAATACGTTTCCTAATGACATTTCTGCAAAACTATATTGCTCCTTGCACATTTTGTGACACTTCAAAGCAAAATGCCCAGTGAGTGGTGCTAAAAACAGATGAATGTGAATCTGGCAACATTTCATTATGTTGGCTGTTGTACGTATCGCGGCAGATCGTAAATAAAATGTCTTGGGAGTAGCACTAAAAAGTTAATGCTTTTTT
>RJVU01049572.1:3483604-3495437 GCA_003731715.1 Anabarilius grahami
GTCTTATTATTGTCAGTTTCTTTGAGTGCATTTCAATCTGCCAATGTTGTTGAGACAGTTTAAGATGTGGTAAAATAAAGGAGAGACCTGCCGTTTTGTTTAAAAAAAAAATTTATTTGTAGATAAGGAAATTTGACATTTTTTTAATGATAGGTTAGATATATTGTCTTATTTTCTAGATAAATTTGTTTGTTATTTTGGGCCATGGGACAATTTGACGCTTAATACCACTTTGTGGTTGTTTTGATTTTTCTTCATTTTCTCAAATTAAATCTTTAAATGTGAAAACTACCTTATGTGCAGTGCAACGGAGTTGTATAAAAAAAATGTCAAGCTTATTTTTAGTGTAAATATGAAATCTGAAAATAAATAGCCATTGAATATAATAGTTTGGGCTCTGGTCTTAACTTTAACCTCTAATATCATAGCAATTTACCAAACGAGAGGGTTCCCTGTTTAGTTTACAGCATTAGATTTTTTTCCCCTTAAAGGGGTCATGAATTGGGAAATCAACTTTACCTTGAGCTTTTGATATATAAGAGGTCATCATACTACAAGAATATCCTGTAAGTTTCAGAACTGAAAACTTCCTTGTCAGTCAAATAAAAGCTTTTATTGACACCATGCCCATTGAACGACTGATCCTGGAATGTGCCTATGTCATAGATAGGTGAAACCCTGCCTCCCCAGAAGAAATCAACGCCTACTTCATCATTGCAACATTAACCCCGCCCACTGGCATGTTAGTGAGATGACAAGAGAAGAGCAATACAACATGACAAAAATAACATTACCTTTCAAAGGATCCTTATGCTAGGAATATGGTAATTAATTTGCAACAATGTAAATGTCTCAGTTGAGCTTTATTTATTATTATTCAGTACGTTTCCTGTGGATTCTTTGGTAAATCAATCACATTTCGGCGCAGGCTTTGCAAACAGATTTTTACGATATGGACTCGACAGTAATGCAATAACATGTAAGTAACTGTGTTAATTTTAATGCCTGATCTGATATGTAACGATTCATGTACAGTCAGATGTTCATTGTCTGTGTCAGTAAATCAAACCAGTGACTACGGTCAACTTCACGTTGTTTCTCTGAGTAGGATGAAAATAATCTGTTATTTAAACGGTGATTAAATAATATAAAGAAAACGATCAAAGAAAACTCCCTTTGCAATCGTTGGAGCTGTCAATCAAACAGCGCGCACTGAAGCTGTCAATCAAACAGTGTGAGTTTATCAGTGACTGAGTTCTGGACACGCCCCAAAATTCTCATTTTATTCAACAAATCTCTCAGTTATATCGTGTTTGCACTGTTAGTGATGATGAAAGCATTTGTTAGTGTATAGAAATTGTGTTGCAATGATGATATCACTGCTTTCATGCGCTCAACAACATGTCTGTGATCAGCTACGGTGTTCATCTCTGCAACCTTTCATGTCACGATCTAAATGTAATGCAGCACTTAGTTAACCTCGAGAGTTGTAAACGTAAAAATGCACTAAAAGAGAGAGCACATGCAAAGATGTTAGCCAATCACAGCAGTGGGCGTTTACACTGAAGTCTCACAGCAGACACGCCCCTTCAAACACAATTAACCCAATAAATAGGAGGGCTAAAATCAGGGTAGGAAAAATGCCTTTTATTTCTAAATTATGACCATTTCGGATGTAAAAAGTATCCTAACATTATAAGTACACCCCAGGAAACATTATAAAACAATAAAACAACGCAGTTCATGACCCCTTTAAAGTCAAACTATCGATATCAGCAGATATTCTAAATAATTGGCAATCGGTATCTGAGAAATTTAGTATCGGTGCATCACTAATCAATATTTAACCTTTTCATTTGGTCACACTTTCATAAAACTGAATCTAACCAGACCAGCTCTTTTCTACCAGCACCCTACAAGACATGAGGAAACAGCCCTGTGTGTTTGAGTTGAAAGGCTAGTAACCGACGGGATGGCGGCTCAGTGCATAATAATAGAACTGGCCTGTCCAGACCTGAACACATGAAGACACACATGTGGGCACCTCCCCCTCATCATCTACTGGCTCTTTACATGACATCATCCTCTCAAGTCTCATTCCCATCCATCTCCTCATGCTACAGCCCTGTCTTTAGGTCATTCTGAGAGAAGTAACCAGGATTGTCAGGGCTAACCAAGCCACATGCAATGCAGATTCATTTATTGGATTTTGATTGGCAGAACAAAGTTGATTTTGCACACATTAAACACCAATGTGATCTAACAGGACGACATCACATGAGTGACCTCCAGCAGATACTATGACGTATAATGTGTGGTTAATGGTGGCAGTGGCATGCGGTCAGTGTGTCGGCTTGTGCGTTTGTTAACATTATGGTTACGATCTATACTCAAACCCAGACCTTTTTACAGACAGATGCGGGAGATAAGAGGAAGGGTAGGGTATCAGGTTGGTCACAAAAATAACATAAGGTATGAGAGCATGTGCAAGTATGCATATGTCGCAGTTGAAATGCTCCAGCGTAAAGAGGGGTGTGTCGGGATGCCTTTCTGCCGAGAACACGCTGTCGGCTACATGTCAGGGCAAAGCCCAGGTTGGGTCACACCTGCCACTTGTTTGTTCACCATCCAACTCAATCCCTCTCTCACTTTCTTTTTTTCTAGTGACAGAATGAAACTACAAAACAGCCTGGATTCCAAACTCTATAATGATGCTGTATATGCTCATTCTATATTTGCGCTGCTTCAGATGTGTATTAGAAAGGAACCTTTACAGTGAGTGTTCCTATCCTATTTCCCCATTTGTAAAAATAACAACCTGAAAAGCTTTACTTATACTAGTACTCAGCTCTCACGAGGCCTGCAATATTTGATACACTCTTTTGAATAAAAAACAATGAAGTTATTTTATGCTGAAATCGTTTGGGCCAGGAATTCAGATTTGTACATGACATAAAAATGTTTTTATTATATAATAACTTGTAGAGACCAGTGAAAATATTGGCAGGGGAATATTTTCACAAAACAACCAAAAGACAAGATATATTTTGTTTTGCCATCTTTAATGTGTCTAAATAATACATGTATAATTTTACTGAATACAAACATATAAACATAATAAGACAACTGCATTTTTATTAAAATATATTGAACATAAAATGTTAAATTTTCAACAGAAAAAAAGTTACAAATAATTTGTTGGTTTTATTAGCTGAAAATATAGTTAAATACACTGTAATTCAAAAGTTTGGGTGTGTTTTAAAAGAAAATCAATACTTTTATTGAAAGAGGATGCATTAAATTATTCAAAAGTAGCACACTTACATAGACTTGTTTTTATTGTTGAGAGGTATGTTACCCATTTGACTTTTAAACATTTCCTTAGGGACGTTCAATTGAGTAGGTAAAGTGTCAGATTTGCTTTGACTGCAATGTTGTGATATAAAACATCCACGCTGTTAGAAACTGTGGAAAACAACATGAGGAAAAAATCATTAACACCACGGGCTGGAATTAAACTGGTTTACACAAAAACGTATATGACTGCAACATTTGCCTTCCAGAACGAGTCTTTCTTGCTCTGTGATCTCAGATGCATCGTATTGGAATAAGAACAGTGCAAACAAACTTTGTGCTTGAAAGCCCTTTGCTGGCCTCAGCATTAATGGTTTTCCTAATGTCTTTCTAAAACTAACCACATGACTCCAACTGCTAGCACTTAAAAGCATGACAGGAAAAAAAACGAACAAACAAAACAAAAAAACACTTGAAAAGCAAAGTTTGTCAAGACAAACTTTCCACTGATGGCTTGACAAGGATGTTAGTCTGAAGGGATGTAGGCAGTTTTAAGATAGATGGATTTTCTTAGTCAGAAAAGTCTGGGAGTCTGTGATAAGTTTGGTGAACACAACTTGAAATTTCTAAGAGGAAGTAACCAGACAGATGCACAAAAACGTAGCCTTTTACGTTTTGGTTTCTTCGAATGCATACACATGCAAAAATACAATTTTGATGTACAACCAATTATAAACACAAATATCAAAGACTAAAACTATGAAAGGACCTTAGTACAGCACATGGACAGTACTTCTCTTAGACCCAAGGATAGAAAGCTCACACTTGTAAGTGGTACATTGGTTCTGCTTCATTTCTCCGTCCAAAACTAAAAACACAAGAAAAGAGAACTGAGAGGAGCAGATTCTACTTCTCATTTCTCCCATTGTCCACACAGTTTCAAAACAGCGTTCACACAATATGGACCAACAACCGGGCACTTATCTAATGTCTGTTGCAGGAAACCATAAGATTGATTCCTATCCTGAATAACGAAATTCTTTCATCAGAGACACAATGATTAATGTAAATGTGTTTGTAACATATGGAACACAAAAAGCTATATAACCATTTTTTTTTTGTCACAGTAGAGTCCCAATTCACACACTGTTTGCAAAATGCTTTCATTATCACTATGAAAACCCTGGAAGCTGTTTACCACCACCAAATATACACTCACTGGCTGCTTTATAAGATACACTTTTCTAGTACTGGTTTGGACCCATTTTTGCCATCAGAACTGCCTTAATTCTTCAGGGAACAGATTCAACAAGGTGCTGGAAACATTCCTCAGAGATTTTGGTCCATATCGTCATGATAGCATAAATTTGTCGGCTGCACATCCATGATGCGAATCTCTATTTCCTAAAGTTGCTCTACTGGATTGAGATCTGGTGACTGTGGAAGCCATTTGAGTATACTGAACTCATTGTCATGATCAAGAAATCAGTTTGAGATAATTTGAGCTTTGTGACATGGCACATTATCCTGCTGAAGGTTGCCATCAGAAGATGTGTACACTGTGCTCACAAAGGGATGGACATATATTCAGCAACAATATTCAGATAAGCTGTGGTGTTTAAATTATGCTTAATTGGTACTAAGGGCCTAAAGTGTGCCAAGAAAATATCCGCCACACCATTACACCACCACCACCAGCCTGAACCATTGATACAAGGCAGGATGTTTTTGTGACCCTACCATCTGAATGTCGCAGCAGAAAACCGAGAATCATCAGAGCAGGCAACGTTTTTCCAATCTTCTATTGTCCAATTTTGGTGAGCCAGTGCAAATTGTAGCCTCAGTTTCCTGTTCTTAGCTGACAGGAGTGGCACCTGGTGCGATCTTCTGCTGCTGTAGCCCATCTGCATCAAGGTTTGACGTGGTATGCATGCGGAAACGCTCTTCTGCAGACCTTGGTTGTAACGAGTGGTTATTTGCGTTACTGTTGCCTTTCAATCAGCTCAAATCAGTCTGGCCATTCTCCTCTGACCTCTGGCATCAACAAGGCATTTTCACCCACAGATCTGCCGCTCACTGGATTTTTTCTCTTTTTCCAGACTATTCTCTGTAAACCCTAGAGATGGTTGTGTGTGAAAATCCCAGCAGATCTGCAGCTTCTGAAATACTCTGACCAGCCAGTCTGCCACAAACAACCATGCCACGTTAAGAGTCACCTTTCTTCCCCATTCCGATGCTCAATTTGAATTTCAGCAGATCGTCCTGACCATGACTATATGTCTAAATGCATTTAGTTGCTGTGGTTGGCTGATTAGATATTTGCGTTAACAAGCAGTTTAGCAGGAGTACCTAGTAAAGTGGCCGGTGAGTGTATGTAACCAGTAATTCATTTCCATATTGTGTTCACCTCAAACTCAACCAAACTGTGGTTAATATGAACCAAACTCCAGATTCTCATTAGGGCTGCACGATACGAAAAATAACATTGAACTTAAACGCGATTATCGCTTAAACGTGACTTCGCAAAGGCTGCGATTATTTTTTTATGCGCAGCTTGTCAATGAAGTATGACTCCAAATGCTAATCCATCTGAAAGCACTGCGAGTTTGAGTCGCTTATAATGTACATTTGAAAAAGCAAAACGCGTCAAACATCTTTCCAGACATGAGAAACATTTATTAACATCTTGTCCAATAAAAGACAACATTTAATAACATGTTTTACTCCAAACTCACTTCATAATGACAGTTGAGCATCCTTCTGTGAGATGATGTGGCTTCTTACACAGAATAAGGCAGTCGTGTGTTTATTAGCCATGTTTAAACAACCAAAGCATTTCAATCTTCTGTTTATTCAGTTACAGCGATATGACGTGTGTTATCTTCTTCTGCGGCAGGGCATATTTAGAGTTTCTGCGCAATAGTGCCCTCTGGCTTTCAGATGGAGAAGCATTTACTAATGATCACAGAGCTGTACAGCTCTGACAAGCTGGCAGCCTGTGCCAAATCGCGTGTGGTTTAATCGCGATAAATTGTGCAGCCCTAATTCTTATATTCAAACAGACTCAATTATTTACAAAAATGTTATGCCCAACAATTTGAACCATTGTCATACGTAGTGAACTTAGTGCAGGCTTCCTTGTTTACGTCCGAATGTCGGCTCATTATCGGCCGGATCCTGTGTCAGCATCACATGCATGCATCGTGCTGCTCACGTGTTCAGCTTCAGCCAATACGGAGTTGGCGTTCGGACGTAAACAAGTAAGCCTGCACTGAGTGCACTACGTATGACAACTGTTCAAATTGTTGAATAAAGTCGTTATTTTTGTTTTGTTTTTGCACACAAAAAGTATTCTCGTCGCTTCATAACATTAAGGTTGAAACCACTGCAGTCACATTGACTATTTTAACCATGTTTTTAACTACCTTTCTGGATGTCAAAAGGTGCAATGTCATTGCTGCCTATGTGTGGATCATATACCCTCGGATTTCATCAAAAATATCTTCATTTGTCTTCCAAAGATGAATGAAGGTCTTATGGGTGTGGAATGACATGAGGGTGAGTACTTAATGACAGAAATTTCATTTTTGGGTGAACTAACCCTTTAAATTTAGAATAATTACATTCTATTCTAGCTTTTTGTAAAAGCATTAAGGAATTTTTTATTTCTGATGAGGTTGTATAACAGTTCTGGGGTCTCTCCAAAGCATTCTGAACATCAAACCAAACCCCATTCCACTTTACAAACATGTAAGTCCCCTAGGCTGTAGAGGAACAATGCAGTTCTTGAAAGAGTTTCACTCTGGAGCGTCAAGAGTTTTTGGCCACCCTGGCCTCGCTAACACAGCACAAGAAGAGAGGAAGACTAGAAGGAGGGGAAGCTACAAAGACCTTCTGTTTTGTTCCAATAGCTCTGTAAAATCAGCCTTTGTTATCTGTGAGAAAAAAATTCTGGGATACAGCTGTGGCTATTTTAACGTCCGCACTTGTGTGTCACACAGATGCAGCAATAAAGACAGGTACTGATGTGCAAGTGGTGTGCTGTGCCTTCCTATTGTCGTGTTGGTAAATCATCACTGTTGTTGTTTATGGTATGGAGGAGGACCATCCTTACATTGCATCCTTGAGATGGCTTCAAAAGCCGGTGTTATGAAAGGCACTGCTGGCCTTGCAGAGTGAATAGCTGAGCAGACTCTCCTTACAAAGACCTACACAGTATCGATGAAGCAGAAAGAACAGTTCTCAAGGTCTTTCTTGTTGCATTCCAACTGATAAAATCACCTGCCTTTTCAATCTTCATTTCGCCCTGTATGTTTTTGGTTAGAGGGTGGACTTTTTTAACAGCTAAACCTGAAACCAAAACCAATACTGACTCATTCTATTTTCTTACCCAATGATCGAAGAGCAGCCTGGTCAGTCTTATCTTTACTTATTTTGAATGCCAAGGGGTGGTTCCAGGCTGGAAAAATTTGGCTGCACAGGCCCCTAAATCCTGCTGGTCTTGTAGCCCAGGAGGTAGGATACTGTCCACACAAAGCAATGTTTTTAAAACAACTTCTAAACAACACCTGAGAAGACAAAACTAAATTGCATGAAACCAATCTGCAGCCATTATAGTAAATGAAACTGGTTACACTGAAAGCAGATGTGGTGATTCAATGCACATTCAATTGTGGGACATCCCATTAAAATGCAAGGAACACTACTATTCAAAAGTCATTAAGAATATTTTTGTTTTTTTAAGAAGTTTCTTATCAAAGTTGCATTTATTTGATCAAAAATACAGTCAAAACAGTAAAAAAAAACTGAAGAATATAATAGTTCAAAATAACCGTTTTCTATTACAATACATTTTTTAAAAAGTAATTAATTCCTTTGATGGCAAAGTTGAATTTACAGCAGCCATTACTCCAGTCTTCAATGTTACATGATCCTTCAGAAATCATCTTGATACATTTTTTTTTAACTTTCTATATCCACCTTATTTTCCAATGCGGAAGTAAGGTGTTTTCTGTGAATGTGCGAGACTTCCAATTTATTAGCTTCTATAGGGAAATAACGAGAAGAATATCAAAGTGCAGTTAACTGTAAAACCGTTTACACTACAAACCAGCGTGTTTATCAGTAAGACAATACATTAAAATAATATGCTAAGAAATTCCAGTTTGCAATATCAAGCAGCATAACAATGTTTTGTACAACTAAAAATAACTGGAAGTGAATGACAGAGGAAGCCAGACACATTAAAATTACAAATGGCCGTGCCCGCTCTTACCCTAAAAATAAGGTGGATAAAATTCAATATAAAAGCATTTATTTTAATTATAATATCTGTAATAAAGTAAAATAATTTATTGTCATTTTTAATTAATTGAATGCATCCTTTCTGAATAAATGTATTAATTTAATTCAAACCTTATTACCTCATGGTAACGTCACGTTTTAAACCAGCTCCAGCCACTATTATTAAAGTATATACATTTAAATGAATTGCTATGAAATATATGTTAACTTAAAGCTGCTGTCCGCAGTTTTTCCTCTTTGTCGCCATCTCTGTTTGAAACATGCGATTGCAGTCATATGCGGAACAGTTATCTGTACGTGCGTTGTGCCTCGGCACAGCTCGTCAGCGCGGATGAATCTAATGCTTGTGTCTGTCACCGCACCGGTGGATACTGTACTTCAGAATCACAGATTCTACGTCTTGAAAGTATGACCAATATAAGAATTTTCACAGGAAAATATCATCTGAACAAGTAAGTAACATGTCTGCCACTTTTGTTTTGACCAACTGAGGAAAAAAGCATTAGGCCTACAATAAATCGCGCTGCCAATGATGATTAAATCGAGTGTTTGTTTACCACCGGCATTCGCTGTGTCGTGTTAGTGGATTCATTATGTCGGACTCACCGCAGGTAACTCAATCTGCAGTTGTTTCTCCTGTCACATTGCATGCGGCGCCTGTGGAGTGTGGAAAGTTACTGGAGCGCGCAGCCGCGCCCGTCTCTCACAAGGAACGTCATGGCAGTGATTGACAAGCCAGAGGGCCAATCGTTTATGCGATGATCGCGGAAAACGATTGGCTGATGTTTTTAAGGCCCTACCTCGTGCACAGATGATGTATATTAATATTATTCCTTTCAGTGCACCTAATAAATAGTCTTTTATCAGTTAGTAAAGACAGTTTCAAGTTATATTGCAAAAATGTATAAAACAAAACATCCTCTTTATCACCTTTAAACATCTCACATGTTAATTCACTACTTGAATTGTATTTTAGAAGCCGAATTAAATTACTTGGAATGTTAAAATGTTTTCAAAACTCCTGAGCAAAAACTTGTTTTTGTGTGTATGCAGGTTATGTAGTAATATAGTCAGTTACGTCATTGCAAGTGGAAGCGTGGGACGGTTCTACGAACGGTTCCCCCAACCAAGCACCAGCTCAGAGAAAAAAGGAGTAACTGGTTTTTCATAGCAGGACACCTTAACTTTTTTTCAGATTGTAACGATTTTTTCAGAAGTGACAACGATTCCTTCTGTTCATATAGTTTGCATATTTTGCTCTGTCTAATTCACCAAGCTTCCAAAAAAAAAAAATCTTCCCATTTGCTCTTTTAGGTGTCCCTCCTGTTTGAGAACCCAGAAATACACAAATACATTCACAAACACAATCACAATATCCAGCCAGCAATTTAAGTTCTCTCCAACTCATTTATAACAATATAAAAAGTGTGTCATATTCTGATCCCTGACCACCAAAGCAGTGACTTGACTGTCTTACTAGAGGTCAGCCAAAGAGTAACTGCTTAAGCTAAGGAAAACACCAACCAGGTTGTCCTCAATGCAGCATGGCAGGATTGCAAGGCTTTTACACAAGCAATCTGCCAAAAGCAAGACTACGTGGTGCGAAATGATCCTTTACTCAACAGTATTTGTATGGACTAACACCGTAGCCCTAAACAACCCTTCCTGGGTCAACTCAGACCTTAAGACAATTAACAGTGAGCTTACCTTTCAAACACTGTTTCCAACGGCAGTCAGGGCAGAGCCGAGAGGGATGTGTCTGTTAAGTGTAGCACGAGTGAGTCTTTATCAAAAATACCAGTCTTTTTACATGGAACTCTGGAGGGACCTCTCCCACCTCTAACTTCCTGTGTATGGGTAATCAGGCCCTCCCAGAACGCCTTAAAACCACGACCACCAAATCAGAGAGGCCAGGGTGGACTTAAAGCAGAAGCAGAGAAAGGGTGTGCGCACAAATAAACACAAACACACATACTCATGCTGACAGAACACTTCGCCCCCCCAAAAAAAAAAGCATATTCTTGAACTTTTTGGGAGCATCATAGGGTCAGAAAACTCAACATATAAAACGATTTTAAAATTAGTTCAGCCTAAAATATAAATTCTGTCATCATTTACTCATCATCATGTGGATCTAAAACTGACTTTTTTCTTTGGAACTCCAAAAATATTTTTTAAAGAATACCATGGCTACTCTTTACCATACAATGAAAATTAATGGGGACTGGGACTGTCAAGCTCTAAATGATAAAGCACTATAAAAGTATCATATAAACAGTCTTTATGACATCTTAATGAAATCTACCACATCTTCTGAAGCATTATGATTGGCTTTGTGTGACAAACAGACCACAATTTGTTACTCAAAGTTGTTATTCATTGAAAATCTTCCCCATCACTGCAGCTCTTACAGCAAATATGGTGCCATTAGAAATTAGATGTGGCACTTAGTTTCAAGAAATGCAAAAACCAGTGAAGTTTGGCATCAAATACTGTCAACATGTCATTTTTATAATCAATAAGATTTCTGTAGACAATTTCAGAGTTGTGGTGGAGGTTATCGGTATATATTACTGAAATATATGGTTTTACATGGTTTTAGAAGACTTGGAATAGTGCATTAGTCATATGGGAAAAACTTTTACTTTCATTATATGGAAAAGTGCCAGTATTCTCTTCAAATATTCATCTTGTGTGTTCCATGGAAATGTTATACAGGTTTAGAATGATATGAAGGTGAGTCAACGATGACAGAATTTCATTTTGGGATGAAGCATTCCTTGGGTGAAGGTAATCTTTTATACAAAAAAGGCATGCGTTATCAAAAATGAAATGCCTAGACTTGACAAACCACAACAATTTAAAATATTCGCATCCACTGAATTGAAGGAGGGTTCTTTATTCCAGTAATATATTTCAAAGCATAGCGTTCTGAAGCACTCAAGCTCTGCCCCCCCGAGCAGCTCACCAGCCCATTACAATCTAATGTTTTCCAGGCCTGTGTAATCTAATCGAATGCGAGAGTGACCCACCGAAATGAAGCTATATCACACAGTGATTCTCTTAGCTGCACAAAAAGAGGAGACCATTTAGAAGAACAGCTTTAGAGAGATTTATAAAGCACCTGCCATAATATGAGGTCACCTGCTAAATAAATTTTCATGGATAAAGCAATACGGGTTAGACAGTCTCATCTTTTAGAACTCTCCACATTCATCCTACAATTTTTGGATAT
>RJVU01049572.1:3495445-3519272 GCA_003731715.1 Anabarilius grahami
AAAAAAAAAAAAAAAAAAAAAAAAAAAAAAATCAATGGTCAACTAAATGAAAAATGAACAGAAAGTGCATCTCTTTTCTGCAGATTTCCATAATTATCTTAATAAGTGTGCAGGAATATATTCGTTGCAGCTGGCTTGACCATATATTTTTAAAAGCAATCACTAGGACGGATGTTAAAGATAGTAAAGGCTCAGGCAATATGGCTGCACTCTCCTGTGACTACTAAGAAAGGTGCGCCTCCATAATGCTTCAGTCTTGTGCAAAATCCCAAACTCTAATTTTCCATGTGCGTCTTGTTGGCCTGATGCCGTTTTACTTGAACATTATCACCTTAGTCATCGTTTTCTCCACCTGCAACATTTAAACTTCACATGAACTACACTGACACCAGCGCTGGAATTGCCAAAACTAACCTCAACAGTAAAAACAACCAGGACACAGTGAAGTTAGCTAGTGACATGGAAGATCCTCAGGTCAGGTCACCAATGAGTAGCTAAAGGAACATTTATGTGAATAATGATGACTCAGAATGAGTCCAACCTCAAACTTTAATGCCTTTTTCTCACCTACTTATTTTGAGGAAAGATTTTCATACATTCAAGCAGGGTTTTCTATCAACACCTGACAAAGTTTGCCACCATGTGCTTACATTTTTTTTTTTTGTTTGCAGAACATCAGAGACAATATGCCCGGACAAAAAAAGAAGTGAGCTATAACCTAACATGAGGTTTGGACTGCTTTATTCTGGAATGCTTTATTCTGGAAACCACTTTCAGTATTTGCGGTCTGGAAGACATGAAAGTATAAGGTCCAGCAAAAGAGAGGTTGGAATAAAACACTCTCAGTTCTTGGATAAATTCTTCAGTCTCCCTTGTCTTCATGCTCTATGACCTGGACTCCAAAAGCAGCAAGCTCAAAGTATTGTGGGAGATCTGGGAGGAAATCTGAAATCCCCCTCTGTGTCAGGACATTATGTGAGAGAAAGAGAAACAGAGAAAGTAAAAAAGATTGTCAGTATGTAAGAAGGGATAGGTCTGTTGTCCCAACCTTGATTCAAATAACCTTGGGAATGATTCAGGCAGCTGTGCGGTCCTGCCCTCAAAGAACACCCATTTTCAATCATTTTATTTTTTATATGAAGCCAAGCCCTTAGAAAGGTCATCCAGAGAGCTAGCATGCTAGTCCTTAACCCACACTTTACACTTTAGAATCAAGCCCATCACAACAACCTTAAAACTATAATATCGATCCAGTCCAGAAGATACAAAAAGGTAAAACTTCATTTGAAATTGTACAATAACTGCAGCTATTGAATACACACTTAAACATTACACCAGCTGAGTATCAATATAGATTTCCTGGTTCAATTCAGATCAAATCAAGGACGGGACTTGATTTGGACTTGATGGGACTTAGATCATTGCGATCTCATGAGTGACAGGTTGTCCTGTCCACACCCCGGTAAACATTGGGTGGGGGGGAATCTATTATCTACTAGGGATGCACCGGTTGACCAGCCATAAATTGGGAATCGGCCGGTTTTTGCTTATAATGCGCGATCGGCAACCGTTTTTTTGATTTTTTTTCGTCCGATTTTTCCGGAAGTGCGCCCACGTGCACAGACTACATTTGTAGAGATGAGATATGCTGAAGGGAATGAAGTGTGCACAGAGGCGCCAGCAGAAAAAAAATACCACGCAAGGGTGCGTTTTCCGAAAGCATCATTAGTGAACCATGGTCGTAAGTCCCATTGAACTCTAATGGTAACGACGGAACTTGCGTCCATAGTTCGCTTCGGGAAACGCGCCCCAGAGCAAGCTCACTGTTGGCGATGCACGATGAGATATTGGGAGAAAATTCTGAAGCTATTAAGGCTACCGGCAGCCGTACAGCACTGGAAATGCAGAGCTACCTGTCTGAGGCACAGATACCAAGAAGCGAACAGCCGTTGGTGTACTGGCGCACAAATAAGAGCCACTTTCCTGTGCTCGCTGAAGTTGCGCGAGCTTACCTGTCCGCACCCTACACAAGCGTAGACAGTGAACGTTTGTTCAGCTCAGCTTCTCACGTGTTGGATGAGAAACGAAACAGACTAACTTGTGACAAAGCTGAAATGCTTCTTTTTGTAAAGAAGAACTCGCATGCACTTTTGAAAAGCCAGAAGTAAACGTCAGTTCTGTAGGCTATAGGATGAATATTTTTTATTTTACCTTAAAATTGCATTTACTGAATTTTAAACGCACCTGCTGTAGCATCTTTGTTTTACTCGTTGCACTAAACATAATTTGATTTAACATTTTGGAATAATTTATTTATATAGCCTACTTTGGTTTTATTTAGTTTCACTGGTAAAGACCTTTTTTCTTTACACCAAGTTTAAAAACGAAAACAAATGCTGAATGCGGATTAAGTAAAATCTTTGTTTGGAGTGTTGAATGTGTTTTGATTGTGTTGTTTGGATTGTGGAACTATGCAGTTGTTGCCTTTAAAATGACATGGTTACAGTTAATGTTTACATTTAAGGTTTCAACCCAATTTAAAAACAAAAGCTAAATGCTTTTGTCAGTAGGCCTACCTATGTATGTATTAAATGTGGCTACTTACTGCGCAGTTACTGCTGTTAATTTCAGATGGTTACAGTTATTGTTTTTAATAGCCAAAACCCAGTTTAGCCTGTTAAATACCAAATAAACATCTTGTTTATGTATACTTTCATTCTTTCTTTCTTGTTTGTTGCTTGATAAGAATAATAATAATAAAAAAAAACGGAAATCGGTATCGGAATCGGCCAGTTTGCTTGTAAAAAAAAATCGGTATCGGCCATGAAAAATCATGATCGTGCATCCCTATTATCTACCGATTCGAGATGAATCATGATTTTCTAAATGTCTGTTAATAACGCAATGTTCTCAGAACAACGGTGGCGGCAGTCAATTGCGTGAGCAGCGCAGAACCCGGACAGTTTAGAGAGCGCACAGGCTTGCAATGGTGGAAGCTTTATGATATCAATATTTGTATCTTAACCAATAGAAAATAGCCTAAAATAATGTAGAGTTACTGGCACACATCAAGCTTTTCTTGCGATCTTGATGGCTCTTATGTGTACAGGTACTTGTTACACACAAGAAGCGCGTTCAACATGGGCGCGCAAGCGATTGCTGTGGCATCGAACAATGCCTGCTTGTGAAAGCAGATTAACATATCCTGTATCTGAGGCTAAATCACTAAATACCTAGAATGCAACAGTGCGCATTATAGTTTTTCTAGCACCAAACAATCAGCCACTGATCTAAACCAGCTGATAATCACTTCTTTTGATTCGACGGAAAACGGCTTATAATTTAATGAATCAGATTTGCTCCTAAACATTCATTTTGGATTTATCTATTTTTAAATTTACACCAAAAAGAAAATGCTGTTTCATAAGAGTATATTATTATAAAGTCACAGACAATTTTGCGCAACAGGTATGATTCAGTTTACGGCACTTCTCATTCCTTTCTATGGTATCCACAAACAGTGACTGACCGTCGCACAATTCTGAATGAAATTCAACGACATCAAGGCTGTAATGTTACTGGTTATCAAGGCACATGTAATCCATAATTGCCGTTATGCTTTCTCTAATGGTAGAGCCACGGACCCTTGTATCTCTCAATAATAAGACCATCTCTGATGCAGAAGAAGAGTACGTGCTGCTCACGCTGCGAAAGACAAATATGAAAGGCTGAGCGGAGTCTCAGTCTCCACAGGGCTAGAGTAAAATAATAACGTGGAAAATCGATTCAAAATTGAGAATCAATTTTTTATCGAATCGTGACCCCAAGTATCAATTTGAATAAAATCGTGAGATTTCAAAAGATTCCCACCCCTAGTAAACGTCATCAGAGAACAGATGCCGTTGCAAGAGGGAGGGGAAGTTATTTTGATTAAAGATTACAAGGGAACTTTTTTTTTTTTTTAACAAAATATTGATGTACACGGATAAATCATTTATGATAAATACTGCATTATTTCATAAAAAATAAGAAATGTCAATTTTGATTTCATGGTGACTTTAATATTAAGTGACTTACATTTTAGACATAATATTGATTGTTTTGGGGTTTTTTGTTTTGTTTAGTTTTTTAATGAATGCTGACAAAAACGTAGTTACACAGAATATAAGATGCCAAAGATTTAATTGATGAGTAGTCAATAATACAAAATACTAGGGCTGGGTATTGACACAAATTTCATGATTTGATTTCGATACAATAAATATTTTATTCCCCTCACTCGACATCAAATCGCGGTGTTAACACTGTACAGAATAACAGTGTGACGGTAGGGCGGTAGTCAAGCTGACCGTAACAACCTACAGATTGTACAACAGACCATTTAAATTGAGCCACAAAACTTTTTCTCTGTTTGGGTGACCGCATGTTTAGATTGATAATGAATAGGCTTTGATCTAAACAGTTAGAAATTATACAACTGATATGTTGTTTGTGCACACGACGCGCTGGCACGATCACTTGGATTTTTTTCCTTATAGCAGCTGAAACAACTTAAAATACTCTGACATTTATGGTCATATGGATAAGACTAAGACATTCAAAACTGTAAAGGGTTATTTTTGTGTACATTCAAAATAACAAGAAAATGTTTGATTACGTAAAATAAAGAAAACAAACAGGATGCGCCTTCTGGCGTCTCTGTCTCCATGAACTTCTTTCAGGAGCATGTCACAAAAATTAACCAAAAAACAGTGAGTACTAAGCGAATACTAGCACAGACATGAAAAATGTGTCTATAAAAACTTTTAAGAGTCTACTTTTTGTTTATTTTTTATGTTTGTTGCTGCGTGTGTTTTTGGATGTTTCTTTTTTGTCTCTGTTTTCTGTTCTCTGGTTTGTGCTGTCTTGCTCTCAGGTCCCCGCTGATTGGAGTAGCCGACTGTCACTCTTTATCAAGGTGTTGTCTCTGCAGCCAATCAAGTGCCGCCCTGGTGATTAAAAGTCTCCCGGCGTGTCCTGATTAGCAGTGCAGTGTGTGTGTGTGTCAGGTGTTTAAGTTAGAGCCTGTCATACTTTGTATCTCTTTCGTTTTCTTTGGCGTGTGAATCCAACACTTGACTTTGTATTATGTTGAGATGTTGAGAGTTAAGAGTAACTTATTAACTTTTGGGGAAACAGAGAACAGGTAAGCAGGTCGCGCGATATACATACTGCCCGCAGTTATCAAGTGTTAGATACATCAGGTAAGAGGTGAGCGCCCTCCTTGTATTTTTGTTCTTATTTAGGGTAGGTTTAGTTATGGTGTCGGGTGCGCCGAAGATTTCGGTTTTACTTTTCACATTTTTCTTTGGTTAGCAAGTTTAGAGGGTTTTGGGGAACTTAGTTTATGATTTATTTTGTTTTATTCTTTAATTTGGCGCCACCCTAGTTCCTTTTCCCCATTGGTTAATTGTATCTTTTATATATTCATATTTCTCTCAAAATGCATTGTATTATAGCGCACACATATACTGATTAGTGGCTTCAGCTCCATTACAGCAATACTAATAACTAAATGTTAAGTTCTAACTCTAGACCTTTAAAAGTTCGTAACAATGTTAAATTCATTATATATGTCGCTTTGGAATATAAGTCACAGGCACAGCACATTTTAGATGATTAAAAATAAACAAAAATACGAAGGTGTTTGAATAGGGTTGGAGCTGAACTCTGCAGGACAGTGGTCCTCCAGGACTGAGTTTGCCCATCCCTACTTTACATGCACATGATGTCACAGAAAGAGGGAAGTCACTGCGGTTACACCCACTGAGTGGCAAAAGACTGGGTGGCAGAGTTAGTACTTGACCAAAAAAAAAAAAAATTTGTTGGAATGGGCCTTTATGGAAGTCACTATCTTTGATATTTACTTCTGTCACTATCACTGTGGTTACACACTTTATTGCAAGAATTTAAAAGGGGATTCACTTTGGCTGCTTGTTTATTCAGGCAGTGTACTGAAAGCTGTTCTACGAAGGAAACGATTTAATAGTCAATATCATTGACAATCACAAACACTGACTGTAAATGCAGCCTATGAGAAACAACAGCCCTTAGCAGCAGAATATAATGTAATGTAGGGAATATCCTATGCAGCAGGACCAGCTGAATAAATAACCTGTACTAAGTTAGAAAATAACAGCAGTTGCAAGTCAAAATAAAAAATAAAAAAAACCCTAATGTACAAAACACAGACTACAGTTGACACAAGCACTCATGGTTTTTAGAGAACAGAAGTTTGAGTATTGTTTTTTTCTTAACCGGTACATATGCTTGCTGAAAATGACACGCATCAAAAACAATGGCGAAACATGACTCAGTAATAAACTACGCAATAAAAATTCTCTCACCTTGAGCCTTCAATTGTGGCGTATTCTCTGGAAAAATCCTGTATTGTGAAACTTGATCCAGTAAAAGAAGTGTGCAAGATAAAAACACGGAGCTAGCGAGTCTCACAACTCTCACTCCACACAAAAGTACACATGGTCCTACTTCCAGCTGTGTCCATCATCAACATCACCTTCAATGCAAGCTAGTTCAGTTTAAGTAGGAGACCCGCCATCCATAGTGCTTAAAAACCATCCCGGCTGTGGCCGTCCTTGAATATTGCACTAAATAGCTGAGTCTAGCCTCTGTCTTTTATTCCACACTGCTCCCCTTCCAAATGACCGCCAATGTGGCAGATACGCAGGACAAGAACGACAGCATGTTTTCAAGTCGAGGTCATTCCATATCAATCATTTGGGCAGAGAGAGAGAAAGGGAGAGGGAGAAAGATCGATAGCCTTTAACAGCAATCCCAGGGGAATGGCCTGGTTTCATTTCCTCTCTACAGTTGGTTTAGTTTCTTTATCTCTCTTTCAACAGAAGAAATGTGAGCTGAGAGCCAGTACAGATGCAGTGGCTGGACTTCTTAAAGCTGCACTTAGATGGGATTCAAACATTAACCAAGGAGCGAAACAGAGTGTGGAACAGGGCAAAAACGTAAGCAGAAGGAAAGACGGACTTAATCATTTACAGTTTACCATCATGCTTGGCTGTGGGACAACAGATGAGCAACCGGTCTCAACTGGGCAAAAACACACAGATACAAAGTGGAAGTTTCCACTTCGCTGGCAATTTTCATCTTCCTGGTCATCTGTTCCCAACATACACTTTGAGAAAAAGACATCCTGTTTTTCCTCCATTGTCACTCGTTCGCTACATGGTTGGACACGACTAAGTTTAGACTGGTTTATATTGGTGGGGGAAGGAGGGCTTCCTTAAAGTCTCCAAATGCAGTAGGGTATCCTTAGCTTGTTACACATAAGTTGCAAAAACAATAATGGTTAACATGCAGTTGCAAATGGAACACGCTGCTGTTTAAATCACAATCTATTTCTAGATATTGTGCAATAACCGGTTTATGTCAGAACTAGCAACAATACATTTCTCTGTGACCTGACTTATGATATTACATTGTGCATTATTATATACAATATTATATACAATACATAGCTCAACAAGTGGATTTTTTGAAGGGGCGGGCAAGTGAAAGAGAATTTTACTTGCCCGACCGGACAAGTAGCCTGATTGATAGATTGATAAATAAATAAATAAAAATAACTAGGGAAGCGCAGAAACTTTGGTCACCAAAATCTGTTGATAATATTGATTGATAATAGATCATTTGTTGACAGTAACAAACTCGCAGCATTTGATGCTCACGCAGCCTGTCTGTGTTCGAGAGAGACTCTTGTGGAGAAATCAAAACAAATGAGTGCAACAATACACAACAAAACTCACAGAAACATACCGCGGTAAAAATTATATTTATATATAGTTAAGCAACATCACACAACCACACTTTCATAAATATCAGCACTGCAAGTGGGTCATTGACGTAATGGGTCATTTTTTTGTCCAAAAGCCTTAATAATAATAAAAACAACAAAGATATGACATCCAAAGTATGTAAGGTAGTACAACTAGATCTCTTTTATTGAACCCAAAAGGTTTTAATTATATTTTGCTACACATAAAGGTATTTTAAAGATTTTGAATGTCAAAAGGTCATTCGGTTTAACCGTCAAGACCAATACAGCCATTTCATTTGTGATTAAAATATCTTAAACTGAAATAAATGTATTTTTTTTATTCTGGCATGATTTTATAACATCACATATCAGCATTGTGCAAAATGGCATTACAAAATATGTGTAGAAGTCATTGCTTTGTTATGAGAAAGAATTTCTGGAAAAATGAATTTCATTGATGTCATTTGGAGTAACCAATATAAAGGCACCATTTTGGATCAAGTCATGCATCAATATCATGTGACAGGATGTGACATCATTCAGACGCTGCAAAGGACCACATGGCTGTGAAGAAAAGTAACTAAGTCTCTCTTAACTATTTGAAAAATTCATGTTTTCACTTGCTCATACACATGTCCCGAAACATCAGGTTTCATTGTTTGAAAATAGTGTCATTCGGTATAACCAAAAGTGTCATTCAGTAAAATCGTAATTTTGGTTAAACCGAATAACTTTTTTGGTGACAAATTTTGTCCATCTTGTAAAAAAAGAAAAAAAAAAAAAAAAGACAAAAGCAGTCTTAATTGATTATAAAAACCACATATATCCCATTGTTAACGACTAAAATTTTAAATACAATTTAAATAAAACGTAATAATAAAACCATTACATTTCCATTATGTTTTTATTATATATATATATATATATATATATATATATTATGNATATTTAACCGTGCGGTGGCGTCAGATACTCTTTAATCGGTAATGACAAATAATTTATAACATTAACAAGAAGACCCCTTGAATTCATTTTGGGAGCGACGGCTGAAAGTATTTTTAGGAAAATGCCTGTATATAAGATAAATATTGGCAAAGTTTAGACTCTGTCATATATGTGAATCAACTTGCTTTGTTGTGTATTTTCAATTTGAAAAATAACTTTTTATATTGATGGATTAATTGCATTTTGAAAAAAAAAAAAAAAAAAAAAAANAAAAAAAAAGTGTCATGGATTTATTGCATTTTGGGGGGGGGGAAATAATATGTTTTTATAATAAACTTTTTAAAATCAAAATGTAGATTTGAATTTTTTATGTTTTTATAACCATAGATGCAATGTGAAAGTTTGAAACAGAAAATAGTGGTTTTCATCTTGCCACTTTCTTGGTAAAGAAGACACTTTTTTACTCAAATTAATCAAAATGGAGTTATTGCGTTTTGGAACCAAACTCTTCAGTTGTTTACATTCAGGAGCCCTACTAAGAATTAAGTAGAAAAACACAATCACACCATTAACTATTTAGCTGTAAACTTTGCAACACATCTTAACTAGGCTAGTCAAAACAACGTAGTCACCAAACCTGATATTCTTACCTCTGTCATCAAATTGATCAAGACTTAAAGAAACAGTGAATAGCAAAAACACAAGAGTTGATGCAGGACTGGAAAGAGCGACAAAGTGTTTTTGATTTGCATCTTTCCCTGCAGAGCTGCAGTCCAGCATTAATGTGATTTGGCCATGGCCATATTGGCTAATGGTAGAAGAGGTTCCCTCTCTCCATTAACCGGGCTCTAATATGGCTGCTCTCAGGAAGCCCACGAGTTACATAAGAGACATTTCTAAAACAATTCCAACCTCTTCCGATCTCTTCCACTTCTGGTCACGAGACTGCAAAGCCAGTAAACACATCGATGAGCGCACTAATGCACACACAAAACCACAAACGCTCATAAATGGACTGCAGAACAAGAGAGAGTCCTTTTTGAGCAACACTGGAGGAAAAATTCTAAATAAATACTATGGATCTTTCAAAACAGGATACCGGACTGGCAGCCCGGGAACACATGGCATGCAGAACCCGAAAGAATCGGAAGCATAAAGCGGCATCATTCAAACAGCTTGTCCTGTATTTACCTGCTGAGGTTGTTTGTTGGTAGTCCCAAGCGTTTGGCAAACTGATCTTGCCTTTGCGGTGTTGATGTTCTGAGTATATGGAAGTTCTGTCTCACTTTTGCTCCACAGCTAGTCTGCAACTCCCTACTCCAATAACCCCTGACCTACAGGAAGTAGACACAATAGACTGAAAATAACGAGAGGCCTCCTTCTCCCCCCTTTCTCCCTCTCTTCTTTTTCCTACACTCCACCTTCCCTTAGAGGACAACAACACTCTTTTCTACACAGTGAAGAAGAAAGGTTGCAGTCAGCCCAGTGATACCTGTTGAGACTCAGTGCTATGTATCTCCACCAGGATTACAAAAAAGCTCAAGACAACATACCTATTAGAAAGAACGTTAAGTTCATAAAGTTCACTATTCCTCTTTTAAAGGGTTAGTTCACCCAAAAATGAAAATTCTGTCATTAATTACTCACCCCTTAATGCCATTCCAAACCCATAACACTTTCGTTCATCTTCGGAACACAAACAAAAATAACGACTTTATTCAACAATATCTTCTCTTCTGTGTCATTATCATATGTTGTTGACGTTCAGCGCCTCCAGGTTCTACGTCAGAACAAAGACTCATTATTGGCCGACTCCTGCGTCAGTATCATAAGCATTGCGCACAAAAAGTATTCTCGTCGCTTCATAAAATTAAGGTTGAGCCACTGCAGTCACGTTGACTATTTTAACGATGTCTTTAGTTCCTTTCCTTTCTGGACCTTGAAAGTGGTGATTATATTGCCATCTATGTATGAGTCATATACCTCTCAGATTTCATCAAAAATATCTTCATTTGTGTTCTGAAGATGAACGAAGGTCTTACGGTGTGGATCGACATGAGGGGGAGTAATTAATGACAGAATTTTCATTTTTGGGTGAACTAACCTTAAAGTCGTAATTGTGTATAATATTTAATATTGCATGAATAATTCTATTAGCGAAATAATATTTTAAGAACTAGCTGTTTGAGAAAAAAATATAATAAATTATGATAAATATAATAAATTAATAATAAATAATATACTATGTCCAAAAGTTTGGGGGCATTAAACGAAAAAAACATGACAGTAAAGACCTTTAGAGTTATTTCTTTAGAGTTAGACCATTTGAAACATTTCTATTTCAAATAAATGCTTTTTATTTGAACAAATTTATTAAATATAATTTATAAAAAATAAGCACTGTTTTCATCATTGATCAAAATAAGAAATGTTTCTTAAGCACCAAATCAAACCATATTAGTGTGATTTCTGAAGGATCACGTGACACTGAAGAATAGAGTAATGGCTGCTGAAAATTACATGAATTTACAGAAATATATTTAATATGCATCAAATAAAAAAAATTTAAATTAAAATGAAAAAGATCAAATTATTTGTATTAGTATTTTTTTTTTTCAAATCAAACATTTTTTTCTACCTATAAGCAGAATTCATACTTGTGTGTGTGAGAACACACTTGCAGTCTATCTCACTTCTATCCAGTAGCCTCTTGTGATAACATATAATGTCATCCCAGTCACCCGACATAATCCAATCTCAGCCCAATGCTAACCACAGGAAATCACATTTAGTGCACAGGCTAGAATTTATTTGGGCCAAATCTAATTGTTCCTATACACCTAAAGAAGAGAGAGGTACAGGAAATGGAGCCATGGCATAGTGGAGATAAGGTAAAAGAGGCCGCATCCCAGAGCATCCTTCACACATTTCTCTGGCACTGATTAGATAAGTCCCAAAAAACACCAGCTCTGATGTTTGCCATTCAGATATTTATGACCACCATATAACTCTGCAGCAAAGGAAGACTTCTTAAATGGTAAATACAATGCATGGCATGCTGCAAGTCACTTTGACTTGTTTAACTTTGAGCATTAGTGTCCCAAAGGACTGTGAGAGGTGTGTGTCATGAGACAGATGACTTGTGACCAGCTTTTTCTACAAAAATCTGTACAGCAGAGCTGGATCTGAATGACTTTTGAACATACTGAGATTCCCTTTACTGAAAGCTTTTCTGTGCTTTCTCACTTACATACACATGTGCATGTTGTTTTGCCTATATGTGTGTCCATTTCTGGGAGATTTATGTTCATTTTATATAGTAACTTTTAAACAATACTTTAAATAATTGATAATAAAAAACAGCTACAAACATTTAAACCAACCCAGCTGGGTCGAAAACCCAGCACTGGGGCAAAATAGGATAAAACAAAAGCCAAAATGCCCTAAATTAGGTTGTTTTATAAACAGCCCTAATCATAATTAAAATGATCAGTCATCAGACATAAAATAATTTAAATAAACGCTATCATTCTTAAATCATATAAATAGCTAGACATTAAAAAACTCTCCTGAACACTTTTTGTGGCTGTGCACACACATAAATTATAGTCTTGTTAAAGTCAAAGCAGGTGATGAGGGGCGAGAGGTGTGTGTACCACACAAGATTTCAGCCCATTAGAGGCAGTGACCCCCTACGGGAGAACATCGAGTTCAGGAGCAAACTGGGAGAAAACATGCCTGCAAGTCACTAAAGGATTAGTTCACCAAAAAATGAAAATAACGTCATTTATTACTCATCCTCATGTCGTTCTACTCCCGCGAGACCTTCGTTCCTCTCCGGATAACAAATTAAGATATTTTTGATAAAATCCGATGGCTCAGTGAGGCCTCTAAAGCCAGCAAGTTAATTTACACTTTCAGTGCCCAGAAAGGTACTAAAAACTTATTTAAAACAGTTCATATGAGTCCAGTGGTTCAACCTTAATATTATAAAGCGACGAGAATACTATTTGTGCGCCAAAATAACGACTTTTCAATAATATATGTGATGGCCGATTTCAAAACACTGCTTCATGAAGCTTCTAATCTTTTGTTTCGAATCAGTGGTTCGGATCGCATGTCAAAATGCCAAACTGCTGAAATCACGTGACTTTGGTGTTCCGAATCACTGTTTCGAAACAAAAGATTTGAAGCAGTGTTTTAAAAAACCCGCCATCACTAGATATTCTTGAATAAATTCTTTTTTTTTTTTTTGCCGCAAAAAAAGTATTCTTGTCGCTTTATAATATTAAGGTTGAACCACTGTACTCATATGAACAGTTTTCTGGGCATCTGAAAGTGTAAATTATCTTGCTGTATATAGAGGCCTCACTGAGTCATCAGATTTTATCAAAAATATCTTAATTTGTGTTCTGAAGATGAATGAAGGTCTTACGGGTGTGGAACGATATGATGGTGAGTAATTACTGACAGAATTTTCATTTTTGGGTGAAGTAACCCTCTAAGAGTGATCTCCTAATGAACATACGGGAATGGAGGCGAAGGTGGGAATGGAGCTAATCTATTCAACTGATAAAATAATAATGTTTATGATTAGACAACATTTGAGAAAGTATTAAAAAAAAATCTATAAAAAATTATTAGAAATACAGTCTAAGAGGCAAAAGAGTAAGTTGCAGTGAGGGAGCAAATATTTTAAAATAATGTAAAAATAACATGAAATCTTATATGTGATGCAGCATATTCTGTTTTTGAACACTATATATTCAGGATTTGTCCTGCATTGAAAAAAAATGTTGTGCCCACCAAAATGCTTTAAAATGCTCCCGTGCATGTTTGTGTAAGCGCACTATGAAGAGCATCAAAGGTTTCTATTTACAACATATTTTTGCAGCATTGAGCTTTCATCCAAACAGACATATTTATTGCGTGCATGAACACAATGGCCAATCATATGTGTTCAAGTTAGTCAGAATCCTTTCAACACCATTCAAAACCACAGAGTTTTTGTTCAGCACAAGTTCTGTATGCTCACAAATCCTTTCATTATAACCAACAAAATATAAACACATTGCACAGCATAGACCACTTCATGGATTTTCTCAAAAGAGTGCAGCTGTGTATCTTGTGTTGAGTTGAAGTAACTGACAGATTCAGCGATTATAATGGCAGCGATCTTTGCTCGCTTTCTGTATTCAAATTTTTTTTTTCATGCTGTTAACTACACATTGCAAAGTGTCTGGATTGACAACCGTATTAAATGTGCAATTAAACCTAACTGACAGTGATAACCATAGAAATGGATGGAACAAAACACTTTTATTTGTGCATTAAAGGGTTAGTTCACCCAAAAATGAAAATTCTGTCAATTTATTACTTACCCTCATGCCGTTTCACACCCGTAAGACCTTCGTTAATCTTCGGAACACAAATTAAGATATTTTAGTTGAAATACGATGGCTCGGTGAGGCCTGCATAGGGAGCAATGACATTTCCTCTCTCAAGCTCCATAAAGGTACTAAAAACACATCTAAAGCATCGGAGCATAATGAATCAGCGTGTCGATTCAGCGGTTCAGAGCGCCAAAGTCACGTGATTTCAGCAGTTTGCCGGTTTGACAAGCGATCCGAATCATGATTCGATACGCTGATTCATAACGCTCCGATGCTTCCTGAAGCAGTGTTTTGAAATCGGCCATCAATATATAAGTCATAATTTAGTTTTTTTTGGCACACCAAAAATATTCTCATCGCTTTATATTATTAATATTGAACCACTGTACTCACATGAACTGATTTAAATATGTTTTTAGTACCTTTATGGATCTTGAGAGAGGAAATGTCATTGCTCCCTATGCAGGCCTCACCGAGCCATCGGATTTCAACTAAAATATCTTACTTTGTGTTCCGAAGATTAACGAAGGTCTCACGGGTGTTGAACGGCATGTGGGTGAGTAATAAATGACAGAATTTTAATTTTTGGGTGAACTAACCCTTTAAGTCTGTATGCAAAATAATAGACCTGCCACTTTGTTTTGTTTTATTACCAACTTTCCAAATCAGTCACTCATATAATTTACATATAAATTTACAGATTTTTAAATATAAAATAGTTCTAAGCACTTTGTTTTATGATCTGTCCTGACAGTGACTATTTTACATTTCAAGAATAAATATAATAAGTTAATATGACAAACTGTTTCTTTGCATTTATTTTGGATTTATTGTTAGTTCTGGGCTCGCAGTTCACATGGGTAGGGTAGTTTGTACTGTGTGTGGAACAAAAGTGGCAGACAAGTTACTTGTTAAGGTGACATTTTCCGGTGAAACTTATTACTTCCAATATTACATACTTCCAATATTACATACTTCCAAGACGTAGTATCTGTAATTGTGAAGTACAGTGAATATCCACGCTGGTGCGGTTTAATGGGTTTGTTGACATATTTCATCCATTAAAAAAAAAAAAAGACTTGAGCTGACCTTGCAACATGTATCATCAGTATATGTGTTGTTAATAAAATAGATACAATGGAAACAACAGCCTAAGCTGATTCTATAGATAGAGACAGTGCAGGTCACCACAGGCTGGTGTGTCACAGCTGCCTATCCCATGTGTCAATGAAATGAGCTGGCCACAAATAAAAGTAGTTAGTTGAATACAAAGAATGTGCTTGACTTTGCTACCATGGTTCACCCTCAATTGCACTGAAGCATTTAAGTGTGACGTGTTCTGATAAGGAAAGAAACTTCTGAAGGACAACTAAACTGTCACTGGTGCACTATATTGTGCTTGTCAAAGTAGAAACCAGGTCACTGATCAATAGCTATTATTAACCCAATGTAAAGTTCACTCAGGTTTCTGTTAGATACACAGACACTTAAATTCAGCTAGTGGATATAATTCTCTGACAAAGTCCTGTCAAACTAACATTTTTGTACATATACCATAGCAAAAATGTTATTATATTTTAAAGTATGTTGGAGTAGATTACAGAGCAGATGTAGGGGGTGAGTGATATATATAAAAAATAAAAAAATATAAAAAAAAAAGTACATTATGCCAAAGTCGATTTGTCCAGTTGAGTTAAAATTCTGTTTGTTCTCACTCTCCCACATCACTGTCCTACCTGAATAAAGGCAAAAATGCCAAAAATAATGAAATTTACAATATCTCATGATATAAAAAACAGTCATATACATTGCAATGAAACAACTATCAATAATAAATAAAATAATTAAAAATGTAATGATATATTTTTGTCAATACAAGCAATGAGGCTTTTCCCTGTTTTGCAGTGTTTTCTTTGGTTCTGAAGCCTCTCTCCACTGACTGTATTTAATTACTCAGTATAAAAAGGCACAATTAATCCAGCCTTTCCTCAACCATTTGAGAAGATTCACTCGGCATGATCGTTTTTGCTATACCTTGTTCATATATGTGTGTTTATATATGATACAATACAATTGACTGTCAAGTGCCAAACAAGCACTGTTTTTAGTCGATAATATCATTATATTGTCCAAAAAATCAGCTTGAAATAAGCACCATCATGCCTGACTACTTGCAACACTTAAACACTAATACAAATAACAATGCTGGCATTTAAAAACAAAGGTCCAAAAGTTTGCAAGCGTCTTTATGAGAGTGTGTACCCTTTACAAGGCCATCCAAAAAAGCATTTCAAAGGTTATAGATTACGTCTAAGCAGTAGCTGTGGAACACCAAGTGGTAAGGCATGGGCTAGTCATCTGACCAAGATGGAGAGAAACAAAGGGGCATGACATCAACAAACTCAGATATATACGCAAACAGGGCAGGCTCACTCATTGCTCCTCTCTTCTTCAGTTGCCTCCATCCCTGCTCTTTGATCCAAGGGGGCGATAGTTACGCTAGCATAAAAAGGTCAGCGGGGTGGCACTTTGCCTGCATGAGTCAACTGCCCTCCTCCCCGCTCCTCTTTCCTTTCTATCTATCGCTCTCAAAGTCACATGTCTTCGTCAAAGCTGCGTCATTCACATTCAACACATTCTTCTGGCCTGGGCAGCCTCTGTTCACATGACTGGAGCACTGCCCAAACAATTCCCTCTTTTTTAGTACCAAACACTCTGTCAAAGGGGCCAAAAATGGACCGTGACCTCCACAACTCTGGTGTCAGGTAGAAAATCCTCATGATTCTCATAGGACTTTCTGAATTTTTCAGCTTGAGTAGCTACATCTAGAACACCAAAAGCAAATATGACAGCTGGAAAGGGCTGTGATATGCATACCACAAAATCCAGTTCACACACCTTTTGAACAATGAATTTCTATGATTTTTCCACAATTTTTATTTCTTGTTTTGCATTAAAAAAAAACAGCAATTGCACTCAAAAGAGTGTTTTCACAGACAAACTTTTTTGTAATGATGACTAAAATTATTTATATTAAAGACCCCCTGTGGTGTTTTTAATATGCTTTAAGACAAACCATGTGCAAATTCATAAGTCAGCACCATTGCTGAGTATTTTATGTTTGAAACTGCAGTAAACCAAAAACCCGCGGTTTGAAATCGGTGGTGTTTGTGACGTCACAGACTACCTTGTAACCAATCACAACAACGTGCCGGCAGGCTTTAGCATATCATTAACTATGACTGCTCTGAAGCAGGAAAGTCTCGATAGAAGCCAGGTTATCCCGGTAAATTTTCTGTTGATATGAAAAATTGTGTAGATTTATTAATATAGCGAGTCTATTACGATGTTATGATGAACTATAAGCCTTTCTCCACTGACGTTCTGAGTTGTTCAAAGCGTTTTTATGGATACTGATTGTTAAAAGGCTGTCTGACTCTGTCTGAGACAAAGAACAGGAACGGTCTCTGCAACATTAGGAACACCTTATTAGCCGTTTGATAACGTAGTCAAGCAAAAGGCAATCTATATTAATTCATATTAATTAATGACAGAAGCGTCGCAAGCGCTGTGCCAAGTGTGCGAGCGTATAGTGGCTCGCGCCAAAGTAAAGTGACAGTACTTTACTTTGAAGTAAAGCCAATAAAGTTCATGTTTTTGTCCTTCGAAATACTTTAATACTATAAAAGATAGCTAAAACAATATTGCTCTGAATGTGTTAATTTTTTTTCACTTGAATTCTTTTTTAAATATGTAATTTTGGTGATCAAAGATGATTTTTATGGGATCAAATAATTGACTACAGGGGGACTTTAAACATTTTCATGACTTCCAAATATTATTGATTTCCTCAAATTTTTTAGCCCTGAAAACAATGATTTTAAAAATATTTTCCAAAAGTTTTCCATGACCTTATGAACCCTGAAAATCAAACACAAAAGAATTCTGCAAGTTATTTTTTATTTTCATGTTGCAATATAATGGAAGTAACAACAGATCTTTTATTTCATATTGTGATGTACATCCAAATGAAACAAATTTTCAAAAATAAAAAAAAATAAAATGTAGGGCGGTTGTTGATTGAATGAAGGCAGATCTGAATGTGAGCTTGCAGTCATTTCTAAGAGCAGGTTGGGTTTTAAGCAGACAAATGACTGGAGAAGTTCAGCATGCGCCACCAGAGAAAAGTCGTTTCACCAGAATATCGATCGAGATTTCATTTCAATTAAATTACAGGATCAAAAAACAAAACATATATGGATGAATCATTCACAATAATGACATTGGAAAATGCTTTCATTTCATGGCAACATTAAAATATATATTTCTAAAGGACACAAAACTCAGAATTAAAGCTGAAATGTGTCATTTCTGTTCAGCTAGCACCATCAAACATTTCCAAACAGGTTTTCCAAACATTCCCTACAGGTTTTCATTGGTTGGTCAAACAGACAGTCCTGCCCCAAACTCATTGGTTGAGCCACTTTTGCAGTTTTAGGCTCACAAGCAAACAGCAATGTTTTGATAGTATCACAGAGCCACAGTGTCTACATATTTTAGGGAAATCAACCTACAAATCGCTCACTTACATTCGTAAAATAAAGCTGTGAAAATTAACATCTGTAAAATGTTAATGCTTTCAGACAAAGTAAATGTTCTTCATCAAGCAGAGAATAATAACCTCATGATGGGTTCAGGTTCCAAAGTCAAGCATGCACTCTCAGCATTTACAGTTAAAACACCTGCAGGCTACCAGCACCTGCTCATATAGAAACTGCAGCAGAAACTCTGGAGTCACTCATTTGCAGTATAAGCCAGGTGTCTTTCTCCAAGACCCATAAGATCAACAAAACGTGCAATGAGGAAATTAAAGGAACCTGTACTGACCTTGAGAGCAGAGCAGATTTAGTGGAGTGAAACTTAATCCAAAGTTCTCAGGGAAAAGGACGATGAAGGTTATGGAACCAACAAGTAAGTCAGAAGTCAAATGAAGACTGGAAACAACATCCCGAATCAGACAGCATTCACATCAGAAACAAGCCTATGCACTGCATGGTCAATACTGGAAGTTTTTTGGCTTCTTGCAGCTATACACTGTATAGCTGCATCTCTGTTGGCATGATGCCAGGCTGAAGATATCAAGCCACATTGAGCAGCCCTTCTAATGCAATCAGGAGAAAGAGCACTCTAATAGGGCACTGTCGCTGAGAGCTCTCTCCCTCCACACACACACGCGTGCAGTGTGGGGGAAGGGCAGTCCAATGTGAGCCAGGCCCCAGCAGACTCACGGTAACCTGAGAAATTACACGGGGCGGCGGCGGCATTTCACAGCTTGTCTCCAGCCTGACCCCTCCTACACACTAGTAGCCCACTGTGATCCTGAGTAGGGACAGAGAGAACCTGGGAAGCATTTAGTCCATTAGATCCACAACCAAATCAAAAATCAGGAGCCCCTCATCCACCTCCAGATGGTCCAACCATTTAACAGTTTACAATAACAGTTTACAATACGTTTCAATTTGTTAAAGAGCTACTTCACAAGTGGGAATTCTGTTATCATTTTACTCACCAACGACCCAATGAGGTTTTTGTTTTGGCGCATCAAGAAAGTACAATTGAGTGTCCGTTCACCATAAATGATGTGCTCTATGCGTGTTCATTTTTATATGTGATTAAAAGCCTAAATTAATGATTGGATTAAATGATTTGTATAAATTTATTTTACAACGTCTCTCTGAAATGTTTCAAGAACTTCACCAATGTTATGGGTGAGTGGACTTTCAATGAAGGAACAAAAATCTCTCAGGTTTCATTAAAAATATCTTCATCTCTGTCTCGAAGAAGAACAAAAGAGTGAGTAAATGATGACATTGTTCATTTTTCAGTAAACTAACCCTTTAACAGTTCAAGGGGTCATATAATGCCATTTTTGTACAAGTTAATATGATTCTTTAGAGTCTAAATTAAAAGTTTGTAATATACTTTTATTAAAAATTCTCATTAGTATTGTAAGAAAACACTCATTTTACCTGGTCAAAAACAGCTCTGTTTTCAGCAAGCCATTTCAGAGCATGTGTCTTTAAATGATAATGAGCTTTGCTCACCCCACCCCTCTGTTCTGTGGGGCGTTTTGACACAACACACGTGGAGTGTTGCCTTGACAACAGCTGAGGGTATATTTTAGAGAAAGAATGGCAGCGGGAGTCTCTGAGGACACATCTGTGCAACCGTATCAATTTGAACATCAGGATGTGACAGTATTTTGCAGGTATTGTGTTACCATTCATTTTCATGCAGTAATAACTGTTACAACACAATTTCTTTTTTTTGACATTACTTCTTAATAATCAGTAACAGACACCGTTATAAACCATCTACAAAAGTAAGCTTAGTGTAGTTTTACCACGTTAAAGGATTAGTCCACTTTTAAATAAACTTTTCCTGATAATTTACTCACCCCCATGTCATCCAAGATGTCCATGTCTTTCTTTCTTCAGTCGAAAAGAAATTAAAGTTTTTGATGAAAACATTCCAGGATTTTTTCCCATATAGTAGACTTGAATGGGCACATGGTCAAAATTAGCTTCACTGCAGCTTCAAATTGTTCTACACGATCCCAGATGAGAAATAAGAGTCTTATCTAGTGAAACCATTGCTCATTTTCTGAAAAAATTTGAAAATTATATAAGTTTTAACCATAAATGCTCATCTTGAACTAGCTATCTTCTTCTTCTTTATTAGAATTCCGGCAGTGTAGACACTGCTAAGTGTATTAATGCCCTCCACAGGTCAAAGTTTGAACAAATTTTTATATGCAATATGCTAGTATATAACAATTAGTTTGGTGCCCATTCAAGTCTACTATATGGAAAAAAATCCTGGAATGTTTTCATCAAAAACTTTAATTTCTTTTCGACTGAAGAAAGAAAGACATGGACATCTTGGATGACATGGGGGTGAGTAAATTATCAGGAAAAGTTCATTTAAAAGTGAACTAATCCTTTAAATTTACCACCTGCGTACACAGTTTGTAATAACACAATAACCATAACGCATTGTTCATTATAAACGTGGGATTATGAATTATATTGAGAACGTCGTACATAGAAAGCATGCCGTAATGTACCCTGAGTGTAAACTTTAGCCGCATTCATCGTGAAGCGTGCAAGCGTTTTGCAAAGATTAATATAAAGGTTAATAAAACGTTACACTCACTTCTTCTGGAGGTGCAGCAGGAACACGAACAGTTGGTACCGATCCTTTTTTTTCAAGGATCGGTACTTCTTAGCAAAACCTGCTTTATACAGACCCTCATTTATAAAGCAGTCTGGTGAGAAATGATTCGCGCAAACATGAAAGCATTGACGTTGATCGGGGGGAATATTCCCTTTGAAAACAAAACTCAGCCACTGCGTCTTCAGCGGTTCGGATTTAGGAACATCAAAATGACTGCTGTGTTCGTTATTACACCCAAGAACAGAACACCACAATCGCTTAGACGCCATTCACACACTCCAGCGTATCAACAATGGGGGACTATGATGACAGCTCGCTCAGGGCGGGTCTGTGTTGAAACGCTGCTGTCAATTAACAATCGTGGGAGGGGCGTCCGACCGTGTGACGTCACATGGTCAGACGGCTCAATTTAAAGCCCCGGGTATACTTCAGCCGTGCAACAGCGCATGTGCAAGCAGGAAAGAAGAGTCCACTAGGTGGCAATACGCACAGTACTGAGCACAATGTGCAGTCGTCGAAGATGAGTGTGTAAAGAACGATTCAAAAATAAGACGAGTAAACTCAAAAGCATGCCTTCTCCATCGTTTTTGATTCCTGTTCTCTTGGTGTATCTTCTGAACTACGTTGCAATGGTGGCTGCACTATTTTTCTTCTCCGATCCTGCCTAGCGAATGTCCGGTTGTCTGGTAATAGTATAGAAAAAAAACTGCACTGCGCATGTGTCGAACCCTGTCATCCGCGCGCATCCTTGGTAAGTATACTTTGAAAGACACGCGGACGCGACTGCGCGCATGACGCGTCCAGGCGCGGAAAGTGAAGTATACCCGGGGCTTAAGACAGGAGAAATGCATTAACTAATGTTAAAAATTTAAACTTATTGTAAAGTGTTACCAAATCTAATACTAAAACGCACAAATACTATTTTCGCATTTCGTCAGTAAAGCCGGTTCCCTGATTACCGCTAGATCGCCATCACCTGCTTTCAAATGGAGCGGCATTTAATAGTCAGAACCGTAGTTCACTGGCAAGCTACGCAATTTCATCTGCGATAATGAATGTGATTCGCCTTCGATAATGAACGCGATATTGCGTAGCTTGTCAGTGATCTACGGTTCTGTCTATTAAATGCCGCTCCATTTGAAAGCAGGTGATGGCGATTTGGCGGTAATCAGGGAGCCGGCTTTACTGACGAAATGCGTGTGACAATCACATGCGATATATCGCCCAGCCCTATATTTAATTAACATTTTTATATTTTTAATATATAATACATAGTTTTCATTAAAATATCCATTTCCCTTTAAATACACATTGTACGATCAACCAGTCAGTAATGATACTTATTCAAGTTTTGCAAACCTTAATTACACTAAACGATTCTTGATTCGTTTCAAAAGTAAAACCCTGCAGTTTAGAAGTGAGTCAGATGTAATTCAGTAACCACAAGTTCTTTCAGTGAAGGATTCATCAGACTGATTCAAAACATTAACCTATAAGTCTTTCCTTATAAGAATTAGCTCATAAAGCCCAAAGTATACTGCAGTTTAGACATGAATGCTCAGTGCACTTAGTGCAAAAAAGCATACTCTACTTGATAGCGGTCGCAAACAAATGCACACTAGAAAGTTTCATCCTTGTCCAATGTCTGATGTATTACAGAAGTTACGGCCGATAAAAAATAAAATAAAAAAAAATGTAGCAGGTGAAGACAACGCACCAGAAAAACACATTCTATTCAGTATTTTGCAGTACACACTACTATCAGATGCACTTAAATCTGCTAACTCAAATTGAGTAAAATATAATTCCTTTTGCCGTGGCGCTGTTGATGCAGCTGATGTAATGCTCAGAGCACACCCATGTTGTCTATTAAGAGTAAATTTGGATTATTATGTCAGTCATTCTGGAGTGTCACTACAATAGCCAAAACCGATTCTTCAATCCCACACGGCTCTGTTTTCCAGTGCAGGTCCTGCAGCCTACTCATTCGCTCTCTCTCCAACACCTCCTCTTAATGTACTCAAGCCCATAACTAGGCTTTATTCCAAATAAAGAAAAGAGAAAGAGAGAGAAAGCGCTCTCTACAGCCATCTGGGAACCATCAGCAGTGGTAGCACAGGAAATGGTCGCCATGCTGCTGTCAGACACCTCAGAACGCAACAGAACGACACGGCAAGAGCAGAAGAGCAGCTGAAGAGAAAATAAGACAGACAGACAGTGTGTGTGGGGGGGGGATGAGGAGCTTGACAAACTTGCATTCCTGTGCAGCATGGGACTCTGGGAAAAAGTGAAGGTTATTATTACAGTTTAACATGTCCTTCAGCTCAAGCAACCTTTAAATAATAATAACTATTACTATTATAACTACTACAATATTATTATTATTAAATAATTAAATATCATTAAAAATCTTTTATAGTTT
>RJVU01049572.1:3520837-3548020 GCA_003731715.1 Anabarilius grahami
TGTAACGGGCCTCTAGAAATAAAGAGAAAAATTGTGAAATAAAAGCATTTCTTAAAGAAAGTGACCAAGACACATAGGTATTAATAACAAGTTTTAATTTCTTTAATTTCTTTCCCAAAAAAACCCTCTTACTGACCCCAAACCTTTGAACTTTCTTTTGAAACTTTCAGATAAATGCTGTTCTTTTGAACTTTCTATTCATCAAATAATCCCGAAAAAAATTTACACAACTGTTTTCAACATTGATAATAATGAGAAATGTTTCTTGAGCAGCAAATCAGCATATTAAAATGTTTTCTGAAGGATCATGTGACACTGAAGACTGGAGTAATGATGCTGAAAATTTAGCTTTGACATCACAGGAATAAATTACATTTTAAAATATAGTCAAATAGAAAACTGTTATTTTAAATTGAAAAAATATTTTACAATATTACTGTTTTTATTGTATTTTGATCAAATAAATGAAGCCTTGGTGAGCAGAAGAGACTCCTTACCGTCCTAATGATTAGATAGATAGATAGATAGATAGATAGAGATAGAGATAGAGATAGAGATAGAGATAGAGATAGAGATAGAGATAGAGATAGAGATAGAGATAGATAGATAGATAGATAGATAGATAGATAGATAGATAGATAGATAGATAGATAGATAGATAGAAGTTGCAATAGTCTTTTCTTCTCTATTGTGGCATATCTGGCTTCTTGAACAAGAAAAAAAAGAAAAAAAGAAAGTAGGACGGGACTTGGTTTTGTCCAACGGGAATTGATTGGATTGTTGGATCATTGGATGGTTGTCGTTTGCTACTGCTGTGATGTCATGTGAATGACAGATTGTCCCGCCCTCCTGCCAGTAAACATGTCATCAAAGAAGAGAAGAGAAGAGATGTCGGTGCACAAATGAGGGGAGGGGAAGATATTAAATCATTTATAATAAATGCTGCAATATTGCATTAAAAAATAAGAATTATCAATTTTGATTTCATGGTGACTTTAGAGGAAATTATGATGTTTGTCAAAATCATGCAGCCTTACTATGAAAGTAGTACAGTACCAACAACAGGAAAAGTCAAATGCAACTTTGTTTCCAAAATACTTTCCCACCAATAAAGAATGTAAATAGTGTGTATATTAAGTTCTGTGCTCTGGATCAAACTGATGGAGCCCTGGTGAATAATAAACTCTTGAGCTTCCCAGCAAAAATAGAAAGGTCATAGAGTAAAGGGAGAGACTATGTATGGTTATGTGTGTGTGTTTTAAAGGGGCAGGTCCCCTTCCCTGCTCCCAGACAGAGGCTGCCTTTGGAGGCCCTCTAGAGAGCAGACTGTGTGAATGAGTTACGACAGCTGAGGCCTCGTCCCTCACCACTGGAATCCTAAAACACACAACATCCTGCCAATAAAATCAAATCAACCGAGCAACAAATGCTTATCCAATGCTAATGTAATGCTCTCGTGAGAATCTGCATACACCTAAGGCACTAGAGATCTCCTGCACAGATCACCTTAAAATGTGGCTACACGATCGTATGTCAGCATCATACCAGCTGTTTCCCATGAGGTCGAAATTTCTGTCATGTTCTTGAATAGGTTGAAACTAGAGTTTTTGACTCTTAGATATATAGGCAGTATTAAACAGTGTTATATCAAGCATTATACCAAATACAAACTTACATTGTGTGTTTTCCACACAAGTAGGACATTCAACAGTAAGCAGACATGGAGTGTTTTTGTGTGTTAGTTAGAGGTTAAGCGAGTGGTAACAATTTTAATTAACCATTGTTATAACAACATATTATTAGACACTCCACAGCTGTTTCAAAATGTGCAGACAAATCTATTTGTTCTCTGGCCATTTCATGAAAATTTCAATTATATCCTCTCTAAAAACCATTCAGACAATAATCACAGCCATTATTACAAAAGATGTGCTTGCTTTTTATTTGTCAAGACCTTGAAATGACTAAAATGCACTTCACTAAATCAATGTTTACATAAGCCCTAGTTTTTCTTTTTTTGAAATTGCTCATCACCTTGAGTGTAGAAAAAGAACCAGTGATACAGATTATAATTGTGACAGCTAATAATAGGATTGGCCAGTGTTTTTATAGTTTTTTCTTGTTTTTTAATGCTACTGCATTATATAAACTTCATTTTGATGACTCTTTCTGACAATATTAAATTCAGATCGGACAAAGTTTGCTTGAATACTAGGGATTTCAAAATGCCTCAGCCAAAAGACTAAGCCACAGAAATGCCCTTTCCAAGCAAAAATGTCAACAGAAACTGTTACTTTAACAGCCAATAACAGAATCTTTGACAGAGGAAAAAGCAGCGTGAATGTGGGAAAAGATCCCATTTAAAATGGATGTAATGTTGCTAAATGACGATGGTTGATTTAGCGTAAAAGTGCATAAATAAAATAAAATATAATAATAAAAAAAAGAAAAATGAATTAAAATAAAATAGTACCTGACTACATATAAACAGAATAAACAGATATTGATGACAAAGACTTGTGGCAAAGATCAATGGCATGTTTTTTTTTTTTTTTTTTTTTTTGGGTTGGGTGTTTCCCCCTAGAAATCAAAGGTCATCACAGACCAACTTTGGGCCTTTTTTTCTATAATGAAATAATTTATATATTATAACTTGCAAAAAGTTTTCCTCAGAATACACCACTACTGTGAATGATTATTAAAACATATAATCTTTTCTATTCATAATGTTTTAATCTCTCATTTCTTTGATCGGACCTTTCACTTACCCTTCTTTGCCGTTGCCCTTCTTAAAAACATTCAAACGATCTTACGTGGACTTACTTTTCAAAATTAGTAATAAAACAATAGGCCTGCCGCGATTGGTCGATATAAATCGACTGCGTCGACGCTGATAATTAGTCGACTTCAATATTTTTAATCGACTGATCATTTTATATTATTTTACCTTTTAAATTTCGTTTTCAAGCTTTGACTAAAATAACAACCGTTTCCTCCACACCACAAGTGTGAGCTAACGTTATGCGCATCATGCATAGGCACCACGTCAAAGTTTCCAAGGATGGCGGGTGAAGCGGTGTCAAGTGCGATGTCAAACGAGTTTGTTAGCAAAGGTTTTCAAAGGCTGAGGGGTCTGAAGTACTTCAGATTAGCTGATAATAAAATGGTGGTTTGTACACTCTGGTTTCGTTGGCATGCCACAGCAGCACATGCTCGATGCATGAACATCTGAAGAGGAAACATATAAACATTCAGATTCTGGATGATGGGCCGCCGGTAAAGGTAAAGCCACAGTCACCGGAAGTGTTTTTGTCCATTAAATTAACTCTGGAATTGAGAACCACTGTAACGGATAGATTGATCTGTGCCTGCGTTTGTTAATGTGCAGGTTTGATGTAATTAATTAATTTACTTATGCCCGTTTTAAGGACATTTCATTGCATGGCGGTATAATAACATAACGGCATAAATGACAATGAATAACATTTAAAAATACAAATGTATATATAATTAAATACGTACACAGGTAATAAATACTATTCATATACAATATGAAAAGAGTTTGCCAAGTTGTGTGACTGAATTCCTGCAAAAGAAGGACTGCTCACCACAACTGGCTGCAGCTTTTATAGTAATAGTGTCCTGAATATGATTATCAAATGTATACATTTTTATAGTACACTACTGAATGCCAAAGTTGCAAGTTAAATAAAGTGTTCTTTTCCAATAAAAATAGTTGATTTTTGTTGAAAATTAGTCGTTTAGATTAATCGATTATTCGATAAATTAGTCGATAGATTAATCGATATAAAAATAGTCGTTAGTGGCAGCCCTATAAAACAATAAATCACTCTTGGCAACAGGGATAGCTAGTACGTTTACTAAGCATAGCGTCAAACATCAATGACAATTCATGACATTAATATGTTTTGCTCCAAAATAACTATATAGCCGTCAGCCGTGTTTGAAATAACTTTTGTAGTCCCATGTTGCTTCTTACACAGACACAGAAAATATATTAGGCTGTTATAAAACTCTATGATACAGACTATGTTGATTAGCGTTGCATTATAGATATACGTTAACCTTATGAAAATACCCAAGATATCTTGAAGAACGCAGATAAAGCGTCGCAATTGTGTGTTTATTGTCTTTATGTTTCATCAGTCAAAACGTCTATCTGCATGTTATTCAGCTGGAGCGATATCTGATTTCCATATAAGGGATTTCCTGGAATATCATAAGTTTATTATTTCTATAAATCTCACTTGTGGACTTCCTGCGCGAGGGCACCCTCTGGCTTCCAGTATGTATGAAATTTCATGAGAGTGTTTAATGCTCCATATTGCTAACATTGCCTCGTTTTGTGTAAAAATAGAAATTATACTAAAGCACTTTGCAACGTAGTAACTTGAGTAGTTTTTCAGCAAACTACTTTACTCTTACTTGAGTCATACTTTATTATTTTTCAGTACTTTGAAGTAAATTATTTCTTAAGTAGCAATACTTTTACTTAAGTACAATTTTAGTACTCTTTCCACCACTGATCAACAATAATAATAATAATAATGTTTGCTTGCTGTGAAGCTATTTCTAAGTCTCATACAATTCACCAGAAGAGGAATCATCTCTCCTCATGTGACAAGGCAGAGAAGCTAGTGTTACTAAATCTACCATTCTTTTGGCAATGAAAATTGCTTAATATTTATATAATTCTATTAGCTATTCTGTTTTTTGCACATCATAATAGTGTCAAAGAAACAACATCATCTCTGTACTGCAAGGCATTCAAAACAAAAGCTAATTCCAAATTAGCATCTTCAGTTTTGGTTTTCAGCCCAGCATGTCCAGAATTTTCAGTTTCAGCCAAGAACTTTCATTTCAGTCCATCACAATTGAAAAGCTATATTGGGTAGGAGTGGAGCACATTAATATTGCAAAAGGTTTTTTCTTATTTGTTACAGTTAATAATTGATAGCAGAGGCAATCCATTATCAGGGCCCCTCTCAGCCCTGACAGAACTACTCTGGACACAAATGACCAGTCGGGGTGGGAGGGAGACCGGCAAAAAGAGGGGGAGGGGAGAGAGAGAGGCAGAGAAAACAAATGAGCAAAAATGTCTGCACCAGCACCTAACTAAGCCGATAACCCCGGCCACAAACACTTTGTTTCTGCTCTCTGTTCATGTTTGTTTCAGCAAAAAGTTGCACATGATTATGTTTTCCCCACCTAAGCAGATTTAATGAATCCCGACTAAAAGAAATAATTCAGCCGCTAAGTAAAAAACTATTCTTTTGTTCCTCTGCACCCCACTGAATTTAGTGCAGCAAGCTTTTAAAATGCAACTGCATGCTTGGAGGCAGTGAGTGAGAGAGCAGCCATTGCATGGCATGGGTAATGGCTTGCTTTGTAAATGCTTAGAGTACCTAGTGGCTTGCTGAGTTGCATTAAAACAGAAGGGTGGAGTGCGTTCTTGATTAGATAGGTTGAGCTGCACAAGTCACTATATTTCTGCATTTTCCCTCTGGCTCTCGTTCCCTGTTTTGCTCCAACCTCTCAATCTTCCTTGACACTTATTGTAATGTGGAAAGCTGTTGTGTACTACCAACCATAAACAATAATTTCACAATCTCAGAAATAAGCTACCGCAAAGCAAGACTGAAAAAAGCAACAGTAAACACTGACGTGCACATTGTTGTCATTGGAACACATATCAATCAATAACACCGTCAGAGTAGTTTACTGCATAGTTGTCTGTCCTGTGTGGACATTTCCTACTGAAAAAGGAAGTTTGGGCAGGATATACTGACAAGCTTCTTTCAGTATTGTTTTTTTATTGTTATTTATTTTTTATTATACATTTTTTTATTGATCCATATCGGTCAATACTGGATTATTGGAAATGTAATTGGATATATGTAAAAATACATATCTAACTGTACATGCTCATTCCCTGTATTTTTACATCAGATCATGTTCATCTGAAATCTCCAGCAAATCTCACAACGAATATCTTTTTCTGTTTTTTTTACTGTACATTATAATGTTGAAATGCCTAAATTCACTTTTAAATAACTGGTTTTATTTTTCGCATTTTACTTTTAGACAAAATTGTATAGAATTTTTATATCTGCAATTTATTGGTTATCAGTCATAATATGAAAATAATTATTGGCCGGAATTTTTATATTAATGCATGCCTACATTTTTAATTAGCCAATAGGTTTAAGTTACGTCACCACCATGAACAATGATTGGCTACTAGATGCAAAGGGGAGGGACATATGATTTTAAAGGACATTTGATTAGTTTTGATTTGATTGAATACACATCTGCTAAAACTGAATTTTGAACACACTATGTTTACACAGATATACAAATATGTAAATATATATGCAAAAATCATAATCACAATTATTTTGGTCAATACTGTAATCACGATTATTTAACATGATTATGAGTGGGCCATATGACCAAAACCTTGAAAGAGTAATTTATTTATCGATAGCAATATATCAAGTTTATACTTGCTGGAAATAAGGCTGCTATGATGCATTCTCAATACCAATTTCCATACCACAGCAGAATACTAACTAATGTAAGAAAAAAAAGTCCTCAAAAAATTATTAGTAGTAGTAAACAGTCAGTAATGCAATGTAAAAAAATGCAAATGACAAACAATAAGTCACTTTAAAACCAGATGCACAAATGCGCAACGTATTCTATTTTCACCCAACTGTTTACGTTTACTTAAGACATAACCAACTGGGTTTAAGTGAACACCAGCCAAGCCCAACATTTTGACAATGTGTGTGCATTTGACGGTTTAGGCTCAAACTCGAAGCTCGCTTGTCCGTGTTCCACTCCATCTCAGAGCGTGCACACAGAAAGCCACCTAAGGAACAGTGCGAGTTCTCTTTCGTGCTTTTAATAACTCTTTTTAATATCAAGCACATCCCATTTTACGAAAGTCACGTTACATGATTTTTCTGATTTGCACGTTAAGTTTGGGATTTTACAGTGGAGTGAAAGTGCACTGCTATAAATTAAAGTAATGGGGCACAATAATAATTTTATCTCCATTTTTGCATTTACATAATCGCTGGAAGCCAAAATGAAAATAATTTTCGATTAATCGCACAGCCCTATAAGTAAGTACATTCCAGATGAGCGCAAGTGAGGAATCACATGATGGTCTCAATAGCAGAAGTGAGTATTTACACTCCAATGTGAGTTCCTACATTACTGTACCATACCGTTCGTGTGTTCCCAACTTCATTTGGAAGTTTCACAATTAGTCTCTCCAAGCATTACGAGAAGGGTGTGAAAGAAGAAGTTTACAAAGAAGAGAGGATGAGGCCAAATGGAAAATGCCAAGACACTAAAAAAAATGAGCCCACAGGGACATTTTCAACGTCATAGTCCAGTTTGAGCAATATGGTGTGGCTATTGTGGGAAGTAATAGCTTATGATGTTCTTATGCCACCAGTCAGATGTCTCACATGGACAGGCCTTAAAAAAACTCTTTATACTTGTGTAGCCCCTTTTAATATACTACTACTAGCTAGTTACCTGTCTGAGAAGACCCTTGGTAAAGCCCTGTGTACTTTGAGCCATCAAGAGCATTCCCTGCAAACAGACAAGTCAAATGATCTTGAACTGCTGCCAAACAGTCAAAAACACATCAGACTTTTGACCCTGTGCCACTAAAAGCTTTGCAGCGCTAGAGGATCCAAAGCATGTGCAATGAACTTCTCAGATAAATCAGCTGATCTACTGTTTTTTTAAGTCCTAACAAAGATATGATTTAGAATATGAAATGCAAAAACTTATTGTCAGAAGCTAGACACCACCTTAGGTCATACAGATAATGAAACAAAGTGCTATTATGCAATCTCTACTGTTATGATTCCATAACATGTTCAAAGCATTTAAATTTCCAGCTGGTTCAAATGCAAATAATAGCCATCTTTTTAATTATGAAATAATAGAGTATCCTTTTTTGCGAGGCTGCAGGTTGCAAGTCTTTTCTGTTGTTTCATCAGTGTTTCAATCATGAATAGGACATGAGCTACCTAAAAAGAATCTTCAAAGACTCAATTTAATTTAGACACAAAACAGCACAGAATGAGAGTTCATAAACAATGGATTTTGAAAGACACTCACTAGCATTCAAAGTTTGGGTAGGCAAAATTTTTCTTTTAAAGAAGAAAAAGACTCTTATGTGCACAAAGGTTGATCAATTTATTTAATCAAAAATACAGTAAAAACAGCAATATTCTGAAATATTATTACAATTTAAAGTTTTCTATTTTAATATATTTTAAAATGTTATTTATTCCTGTGATGGCAAAGCTGATTTTCCAGCATCATTACTCCAGTATTCAGTGCCACATGATCCTTCAGAAATCATTCTAATATGCTGATTTGCTGCTCAAGAAACATTTATTGTTATCAAATTTGAAAAAACAGTTGTGCTACTTAAAAGGTTAGTTCACCCAAAAATGAAAGTTCATTGTCATTAATTACTCACCCTCATGTCGTTCCACACCCGTAAGACCTTCGTTCATCTTCGGAACACAAATTAAGATATTTTTGATGAAATCTGAGAGGTATATGACTCATCCATAGGCAGCAATATAATCAACACTTTCAAGGTCCAGAAAGGTACTAAAGACTTTGTTAAAACATTCGGCGTGACTGCGGTGGTTCAACCTTAATTTTATGAAGCGACGAGAATACTTTTTGTGCACAAAGCAAAACAAAAATAACTTTATTCAACAATCTCTTCTCTTCCCTGTCATTATCCTTATGCAGTTGACGCAGTAAGCACAGTGAAGGCTTCTGTGTTTACGTTCGAATGCCGGTTCAGTATTGGCCAAAGCTGCACGCGTGAGCAGCACGACAAATGCGTGTGAAGCTGAAGCAGGAGCCGGCCAATAATGAGTCTGCGTTCCGACGTAGAACCTAGAAGCGCTGGACGTAAACAACGTATGAGAATGACACAGAAGAGAAGATATTGTTGAATAAAGTTATTTTTGTTTAGTTTTTGTGCACAAAAAAGTATTCTCTTCGCTTCATAAATTTAAGGTTGAACCACTGCAGTCATGTCGACTGTTTTAATAATGTCTTTAATACCTTTCTGGACCTTGAAAGTGTTAATTGTATTGCTGTCTATGGAGCAGTCATATCAAAAATATCTTAATTTGTGTTCTGAAGAGGAACGAAGGTCTTACAGGTGTGGAACAACATGAGGGTGAGTAATTAATGTCAGAAATTTCATTTTTGGGTGAACTAACCCTTTAATATTTTTTGTGTAAATCGAGAATCCCAATTTTTTCAGGATTCTCTAATGAATAGAAAGTTCTAAAGAATAGCGTTTATTTGAAATAGAAATCTGATGTCACTTTTGATCAATTAAATGCATCCTTGCTAAGTAAAAGTATTAATTTCTTTCTAAGAACTCTTTCTGACCCCAAACTTTGGATGGTAGTGCACATTTGTAAAGGATGTCTACAAGTGACATGAAAAAAAACATTACAGGACGTCTGAAGCTGATAAAACTTCTGAAGTTTCCCAGCATCGTCCAATGCAATCAAAGCACAAAACATTTCAATATGCTTATCTTAAATTAGAGCTCATGTTGATATAAGTACGACCAGTCAAAACAGATATAGAATCTCTAATAGGCCTGTACACCTGGCATGGGGCTCCTCTTGAGGAGAAGCATTTTAGTTAGGCCTATAAGCCACTCGACTCCAATAAAAACAGTCTGGTCCTAATCAGCCACTTTCAAAGCACCACATGTGATACACTGAGACCACTTCACCTTCACGCACCAGAAAACAGGACAAGAATGAATACTAATATTGAGGACAGAACTTCAAAACTANGTTCTGTTTAAAAAAAGTGAAGCCACACTTTGGACCGCCTACGCACGCTATCCATGTTCGACTCGCTCGGTTATGCCAACACTTCCGATGGACGCTTCTTCGTTGGTGTTCAGCGGTTTCTTCTTCCAGTCGGCGAACTGTGAATCGAAACTAGGAATCGAAACTAGGAATCGAAATTTAAACTTTTGAACGATTCCGGGAAAATCGAAAAGCTAGTCCCGGTTCCAATCGATACTCGATACTCGATACCCAAGCCTATTCAAAACTACAGTAAACCCAGACTGTAAACTTACTGCAACAGGAAAGAATGAAGTTTCTGTTATCTTACTCTAAAAACCAACCAAATAACCAAGTTTGTGTGATGCAAACTATGGCAAAGGCTTCTGTCCACCATCACTTTGCTTAAATGCCTCTCAAGCAAAAGGAAATCTAAAAATGACTTCTGAGAACACGCTGTGGTACAACAAAGCACTTGTTCTTGCTTGGATCTAATCTTATTATAGCATTGTGTGGATGAGCTCAGAAATCATTTTAATTAGATTTGTAGCCATGAAATATTGTTCATCACATTCAACAGACTACCGTTTACTCTGGAGGCTCAAAGCATGTGGAATCACACCCTGTCTCTCAAGCCTTCGCATTTTCATGCAATAGCTACAAGGACAAATGTTATTCGAAAGTTCCTTCTAAAAGATCCCACTTTTGCAAAATGCTTGGCTGTTTGAGTCTAAACTGTGTTGCTGATTGTACAATGAGGTAAAACATGAATTCAACAGCAATGTTCTTAGCAGAGCTCCACTAGATTAAAGGAATCCAATAAAAAAAGCATCACATGAGCCTGGAGGAGATTTCTAACATGTTTGGTTGGAGCTCGATAACGGGCAGAGCTGTAAGTGAGTGATTTCATTACAGATTATTGGTGTATATTACCACTAAGAGGAAGGGAAGACCCCATGGTACACATACAATGTGTGAATGACTAAATGCATTGACTCATCCAGTGCAGACAGAATGGACAGTTAAGTGTTCAGTTGTCTTGGCAACTAAAGTAGCAGCAAACAAAGGCGCTTCATATGATTTGGTGAAAAATAAATATTCTTAAAACATCTTTGAAAATGGAATGTGACAATGTATTTAATGCAAAACTAAAGAAAATATTCAAAATACACAAGATCAAGGAGCAAGTAATCAGTGTAATGATCATTGGTGCAAGCAGATAAACTGTTACAATTGAACTTAATCTAAATTGAATCTATGGATATTAGTGTCATTTATCTGATCCTGCACTGTTTTCCGAAACCTTGATGCATGTCAACAATAGCTTTTGGCTTGAACTGCACTTAAAAGTCATTAGATTTCAAAAGATCCATGCCTACAGCAAACTATTTGGGTATTTGCATTATTTACAGAGTCTGCTGCATAAAAGAATGTCGAAAACAACTTTTGCATTAGTAAATACAACATAAACGTGTTTAGATTTGGACGTACAATAGTGGTGTATGCAGGTCAAGCCACATTCCATTAAAACAAGAAGCATCACTTAGGTTTGCGCTTATCCATTCCCAAATGTAGCAGAGGCTTTGGACTTATATTGACTACTACTGACATGGATGCATGAAGTTTATTTATTTTTATATATTTTGTTTTGTTCCTTTTTGTCCGTGCTTAACCGTCTCATACTACACATCCACTGGATTCGTGGACATTCTTGGATTCAGTTCCAACGATGCATGTTATTGATGGCAAATCAGCGTTGCCAAGTCCGTGGGAATTGGGCTGCTTTTTACACTGTTGCCGCGGGTTGTTTTTCATGTCCGCGGGTTCAATCGACCCCAAATAACGTGATATTTAGCCCCTGGAATGCGAATTTTGCCGTGGGAACCCCCATGAAATGCAATTGGGCTAGTTTTGGGCAAGGTTTGAGGAGCAATTGGGCGGGTTTTGTTGTGAAAACCTGTCAATCCTGTGGCTAACTGCTGCACCTCACTACCACAAGTTCCCAGTCAGCAATGGCTGCCTCGGACAGAGGCATTTTGCCATCATGGGTTCTTTTTGCACTTGGAACTATGTACTTTTATGTTTACACTTTAAGCACCAGTTAAAACCATTATATAGAGTATACGATTTTTATTGTTGTTGTTATTCTTACCTAGGTCAATTATGTCACGTGATATCAACATGGCGCCACCCATGAGGGAGCGACCCTCTCTATGTAGAAAAAAAAACTGCCTTTTCTGCAAGGCTGTCATGTGAGTCTCATAGTGTACATCATTTAGAGATATTTCTCAAAAGTGCTCTTTATTTGTGTGTAAATCCTTTTTTTTTTTTTTTTTTTTTAGAAAATAAGGGAGTGTACCTTTAATGAACAAAACTAAAGTTCTCTCCCAACACCGGTAGGTGTGTCCAACAGCACGGACCAAGACGCCATAAATAAGGATTTTGCACATGCGCTGCGTTCCCGAAAACAACCATGAACACAAACAGCGCTCACACACACACACTCGAGTTATTTTTGAGGAACTGAACAAGTTTTAAACTTCTTGGATCATCAGCATTTTAGAGAGAAAAAAGCCCTAACCGTCAGATCACGAGCACTGATTGACCTGCGGTTGCTGGAAAGCGTACCAAAAATTTGCATTCGAATCTTGCCCCAACTGTTCTGCGGTTACAACACTGACAGTGCATTTGAATAAGATTAAAATATTACTTACATAACGCCGTAACTTTTTTTCAGGTGGAGACTTTCTGAGCCATCCCGAGCACACCACATCTCCTCCGCTCATTTTCTTATAACCTTTCAGGAAAATACGCGCTTTAAGTTTCGTGTTTCAACCTGCAACATATCAAAGCAAAGTCCCAAAATATGAAGTAGAAGTTGCGCCGAAGTGTATTCAGTGCGTGTATTAAATCAGTATGAATACCGTCACTCCTGATGGCTTCCAGCACGTCCACACGGGAAGAGCTTCCCGACAGCGACACGGTCGGCTCTTACAAACTCTTCTGGATGAAGTCCTCTCCTCTAGCCAGAGGAATTAATCAAGCACAGTGTGTTTAAGCACAGCGATACCCGTCTGTAGCTGAGCCCCCTATTAGTTTACACACTTTGTCGGTATAAGTAATCCGCTGTTTTCTTTTTTTCCGAGCTGAAATGCAACGAGGCAGCGAGTGATACTCGCGAAGTTCGCCGTAGTGAAAGCTTTGCTTGATTACCTTATTTCAAAGTAAAACAAAACAGTTTCCTTGAAAATATATACAGTTTTTCCTTGTTTTTCCAAAACATTATGTACGCATTCGCACTGAAGTGCTTTTTGAAGTAGAAATCCTCCCCGACCGTCGACCTTCCCTCCAGTTTCACTCCCCACAGCTTCTTGCTGATTGACAAGCATAAACGTCGATACTTTCCCTAAACTCAGCCTCCTCTGGCCTATGGAGGCAGGGAGAAGTCGGTCAAGACAGAGAATAAAGAACATTACATCATGGGAAATGTAGTCTTGGAGTGTTGCCCCGTCAGAGGGAAAAGACGGTGGCTCGTATTACAAAGAATAGGTGTAAACAAATCTCTTACGCATGTCCCAAATAAAACTTGAGTTCTGATCAAGACTGTGATAATAAAGTCGGTTGTTTTTTTTAATAATCTTTTTAATGTTTGATTCTAATCTTTTCACTGGCTACATTCAAACAAGTATCAACTCATGCTTCTCTTATTATTTCAGCAAAGATATGGTAGAAAAAGAGTAACTTTTAGCTGACTCACTGAACCGAACCGAACCGATCATGTTCGAAAATCCCAGTTACAAATAAAGCACTACTAGAAATAGTTTACATCTATCTATCTATCTATCTATCTATCTATCTATCTATCTATCTATCTATCTATCTATCTATCTAAGATAGTTAGATGTAAACTATTTTTGTATTTTTTTAATGTGAATGCTAATTATATTTAGATACTAAATGACTTATATTTTTATGAGCTGTATCAGGCTGCAGCAAACTGACCAATAAGCACCGATATTAATAAATACCAGTCGAAAAAAAACGTAATAAACAGCAATGCTTGTCTACTTTTGACAATATTAGACGTTACAGCATGTAATATTCAACACATTATGACGTAATTACGTCAGGACGTAAAAGAATCACTGAATTTGGTTTTGAACTGACTCTTTAAATGAACTGTCCGAAAGAACCGAATCTGGCTTCCAATAAAAGCAAAGCAAATGCTTTGCAGTTTAGCCTACCAGAATTATGTCAGGTTTATCCTGCCGCTTACTTTTATAGTCTTTTTAAATGATATGCTCATATTTAAAAAAAATAAAATAAAAAAAAATCAATTAATAAGGGCAGAAATTAGGCTAAGTGTGTTTGAGAGAAATATTTTGTATAGGCTACATCTAAAAGCGTACAAGGGAGGCCTACTCAAGTTAAATATCACTGATCAATAACTAGCAATATATTGATGAAAAGTGAACAGTTTCAGTAAAGAACATTCATGTTAGTGGGATTGGTATCTTTGGAATGTTATTGTAATGCTAAACGCCTTACTCAGTTATCTCTGAAGCTTTGTGCCTACTCAGTGCTGCAATTTGTAGATCAGTGCAAAGGATTGATTTAGTCAGTTTATTATCCTATAATCTTTCATCATGTGATTTCAGGTTGTGGATTAAAGTGAAAATTGACATTCTAGTATACTTGAGGCAGTATATACCTTTATTTATATAATGCTTTATACAATAGATTGTTTCAAAGCAGCTTTACAGTAACAAACATACAATTATTATAAGTATACAATTCAGGATTTTGTTCATTCTTAAAAGTAACAATACAAATTTTAAAGTATTTAAAATAAAGTTTAATTATTATAATTTCCAGTAAAGTATGGCAAATTCAGTAGGTTAGTATAACTCATTATTACTCATGCATTACAACTTTAAGGACATACAAATTCCAAACTTAAAAATAAATCCAAACAGAGAGCGGAGCGGATAATACTTAAAAGAAAGCATTTGATTTATTCAATTCTGTTCACAGTGAAAATTTTAGAGGTTTGAGCTCTTTGCAAGAAATGAAAAATTTATGAGACAAGTACTCTTGTCAAGTTATAGTGCAGAAAAAAAAGCATGCATTATTTTAATATTATTATGTGTTAATGGCGAGTATGGGTGCACAGTTTACATGCCCTGTTTACACATTTTTTTTCATCAGAAATTGTCAAAATGCAATAACAAAAATGTATATAAAGTCTGTCATTAATTTTACTCATCAGATAGCAAAAGTTAGAAAGCAAACACGAGGATGAAGCCAAAAAACAAAGTGGTGAATTCACTTTATGATATGCAGCTCACAGTGATAATTTAAATTATGTGTCTATGTTAGAATTTACAATAAACACCTGGTTGTTTTCTTCCATTTCTGATGTAAAAACCCAAAGATGACGTAAGTGGCCATTCAAATTGTTACTACAATATTATAACAACATTATAAGCTAATGTTATTATAACAATGTAACCTAATATATTTTCCATTCAACGAATTTTGATGTCACAGAATAAATTGTTAGTGGGAGTGGCCTAAACTGTAGCGATGAAATGTGTCGGTCTCAGTTGTTGAATAATTGAGAGTCATTGATTTTGCCAAATGGTCTTAGAGACTGTGTGAGTGGTACAATGCTGCAGCGCACAATATGTTGTAAAGCTAATGGCTCTGGGGGAGATTGAAGAGCTAAAGGTGCCCTCATCTGAAAACCACAAGGCCGACTTTTTTTAGGCAATGTTTTTCATAAACACTTTTTGTTATACTGGTTGAAACTCTCTTCACATCCTGATAGCAATCCATAACAGAAGTGGTCTAAATATTAAAAAATGTACATATATCTTCTGTGGAAGTCTCAGGACCCTGTTCGCGCAGACATCACATGTCATAAGCATGTTCCATAAGGCTTTGCAGAATTGTAGACAGACAGTCGCTGAGTGCAACAAACAAACAGTAGCCACCTTTTACAGTTCCTCCTGAACCAAAACAACGAGATTATACTGCGGTTAAGCCATAACTACCATAATTAAGAGATGGCAACCGGTGACGTTCTACTCGGAGCTGTTCACATCCTCGGACTCGGAATTGTGCGTTTCTATGGCAACACTATCAACGGCAAAATGAATCTGCAGGAGTCAGGTGGTACAAGTCAAATCTCTTTAAGTTGTTTACATTAATTATTATTGTAATGTTATTTGCTTTTAAACATGAGGTAATTTATCAACGTCTCTCGTGACACTTTGAAGATGCTGCTCTGGCTGTGCGCGTTCATGTGTTTTAAAGGAGGCGTGGCTTTAGAGAGCGCTCTGAAGAGAGGGTGGGATCTTATGCTTTCAAGCCCTACCTTTAAATGATTATTCAGACACTAATACTCCAGGGGCCTGTACCATGAAGCTGGATTAGCTGGCTAGCCAGGTAAGTTTCAGATTAGTTTGCCCCAATCCTGGGTTTTAGGTACCATGAAAGTAACTTGACTTTTAGTTTTGTTCATCGCCATAGTAACTTATGCTCCAAAGCTAACCTGCTCCGGGGCAGGTTATGTTCTGGTTCAGAGATCTCAAACTAAAATTGGACCAATCAGATGTAAGCTAAGAGACGCTGACACACCCAACACAATAAAGTCACTCCTCCATATTAAAGGTCATTATATAGTAAAAACAAATATTTAATGATGAAATTGTGTGGTTTTAATGATAATTACTTAAAATTATTTTATGATTTATATATGATTTGTATATGATCTATATTTTTATTAATCCATTACACACAGGCATGTTTAGTTTAACAGTTGTTATTAAGCATTTCGTTTCAATGAATATTAATATATATAGATCATATGTAATATAAATAAGGTGTAAATATACTACATTTAAATGACGTGACCTTGTATGTTTGAGTCTATATCGCTATATATTATCAACTATATAAACTAACTTCACAACTTTCACTTGCACTGATAGAGAAAGATAATTTCTTTTATTTGTCCTCTTTCACAGACTAGTATTTTCCATTAGTGTAAATGCGTTTAAATTCTTCATTTTTAGCAAAAGAGTTTTAAATCGCGCTGGCTCTCTCGCGAGAAGTGAATCAGTTTCTCTCTGTTGTAAGGCATGTGATTGGCTGTTCAACACTGATGTCACTCATTCATGTGCACACGCTCCACAAACTCAGGATCAAAGCCTGAGTTGACAGAGAAAGTTGATGATCAGCATCATGGTACCAACAAAGCCGGATTGGAGTGGTTTGGATTCGTCAACTCAAAACTTATCTTATAACCCTGAGTTTGTTCATCTGCCATCATGGTACAGGCCCCAGGACTATGCCGTACTGATTTTAACTTGGCTTTGTTGTCAAGAATGGAGCATTGTGTCAGTGGTTCAAACTGAGGACACTGGGAGTTTGGGGGTGGACTTATGGATTGATAGCCTCAAGGTGCCTAACAAAGGTTTCCTGCTTTGATAATAAAAACAGACCTCAGCTTGATTAAACTGTCGTAGAATATGTCTTGAGCAACTTCCCATATCATATTCAAAGGAATACCACTTGATTTAATTGTTGCTTTGGTGCCCTGTGTAAACCAGTGGTATTTTAATATCATTGACATACTATGTATATTAATATTTAAAATTAGATTTTTTTTATATTTTCTGTTTTCATTTTAACGTTTGAGTAATTTTGTTGTGTTTTTGTCATTTACAATTTTTTTTATTTTTATGTCAGTAGTATTTTTATTAAGTGTTAGTTTCAGATCATAGTTTTAGTTATTTTAGTACTTCGGTTAATATTTATCTTATTTCAAGCAATTCCATTTTTTAATGGTTTTGGTTTTTAGTTAATGATAATAATGGTGTCAAATAAGAGTCTTAATGTATTTGTTCCCAAATTTCAGCTTTTTTTGTTATAATCCTGAGCTTTCTTCATGCTGAAACTCCCTCTTTTTTTCCTTGGTTAGAGACGTACAATCTTCTTAAATGTTTTTAATCAGTAAAGGACAGAAAATGTGACAGTGATAAAATTTTAACCGTGTGTATTTTAGATAATAAAATTAAGACAATGTTCAATGACGAGTCTTTACTATAGAGCAAAAACATAATCATCACATATTAACACTGTACAGCAAGAGCAAGGTGTTTTTTGTATACTCAGTCCAATAAATCTGTAAAATCTGAAGTATTGAAAGGCACATAAAATTCTCAAAAAAGCTTAAACATTTAAAAAGTTAAATCAAAAAGTATTCCCTGAATGAATAAAATAACTTAATTTTAATTAAATAATTGACAAAACTGTTATAACTGTAATCCTCAAACCAGAAGTTGAAAAACTTCCAATTAAAATATTCATGCAAGTAGTTCACTGTATATTATGGTCCAAAAATATTTGCTTTAATTTTTAAAACCATTCTCTGCCTAATGATTTCATTTTAGAAAATGAAACGATTAAGATTCCAGGATGAGACCAAAATTATTACTGTATTCTGTACAAATTTATTGCATGCCCATTTCTGACCTATACTGAAAAGTGCTTCATTTAACTTCAAATGAACAAGTCGATGTAAAGGAAAAAAGCATGCAAACCAGAAAAATTAAGACATGTTCTGAGGTGGCACATTTATCCAGACTGTGGGCAATTAGGACAATTAGAACTGGTGTTGTCAGTAGGACTGTCCAGTGCTCTGAGGGTATGTCTGTGACCCTTCCTTAGAAGACGAGTCTGCTGATGGTATTGAAGCCCCCTCCCCCACCCCCACCCGAGGGTCCACAGCTGCCAGGGGGCTCGTTGTCATCAGAACCATTGGGTCGGAATGAACAAGAAGCAGAGGTTGCTTGGAGAGCCCGAGCTCTGGCATTCAGCTCCTGCTCCTGGAGGGAAAGGAACGAAGGATTAACTACATACTCTAATTAATGATAAATAAGAGTGTCCAAAAGCAAGGAAAATGTTTCATATGATTTTGAAAAAAAATCTAATTATTGGAATTATCTGAAGTGATTTATTCACTTTGACACACAGTCATGATGATATTATTCAGGAGTCCTCTCTATAATATATTCATTTGTTTTTCTCTTCAATGTTTTTGGAAGAAATTAATATAACTCGACAAAACAAATTGGCATTATGCCATTTTAGTTTTTAGAAAAAAAAAAGTGTGAGGTCAGTAAGAATTTTTGAAAACAAGTAATACTTTTTTCAGCAAGGATGCATTAAACTGATCAAAAAGTGACAGTACAGACTTTTATTCTTACAAAAATTCTATTTCAAAGAAATGCTGTTTATTTGAACTGTCTATTAATCAAAAGAATCCTGAAAAAAGTTATATTAAGCAAAAACATTAAGCAGCACAACCGTTTCCAACTGTGATTATAATAAGACCTTTTTCTTGAGCACCACATCAGCATATCAGAATGAATTCTGAAAGATCACATGACACTGAAGGTGCAGTAACGATGCGGAAAATTCAGCTTTGCCATCCCAGGAATGCATTGCATTTTAAAATATATTAAAACAGAAAACACCGTTCTTTTTATTAATTGTAATATTTTTTCAAAATGTTAGTATTTTACTGTATTTTTGTTCAGATAAATGCAGCCTTGGTGAACATAAGAGACATCTTTTAAAATAATTTACTGACCACAAACACTACGTTTGAATGGAAGTGTATATACAGTCAAACCAAAAATTATTCAGACATTTTTGATATATTTTTACTAGTGGGTGACACTATAGTTAATTTATGTAAGCGAAGATAGCAAAATAAAGTAAACTGACATATTATACCCACAAATTCTTCATACAGTGGACTACCAGTAAAAGTGAAAAAAATCTGGAACCAAAAATTATTCAGACACTTTGACCTGACCATGTTTTGCTTAAGTGTTATCTGACATAATTAAGATTCATTTTTTTGACACAGTTTAACTCTGAGATCTTGTCATATTTTATTAATTTTTTTAATTTAGTGTAATAAACTGTATTAATGAATGAAATGTTCAAGGTGTCTGAATACATTTTAGTTTGAATGTATGTAAATCAAATGATAGTCTGGGCCTGTTTGATGATTTCTGCCCTATTTTCCAAAAGCACCATAGATAATGTACAATATTCTCACCTGTAGGAAGAGTTTGTTGTCTTTGGTAATGGCATCCATCAGCTCTTTCTGCAGGGGTGGCTCTCCACTCAGTTTTGAGCCATTTACGACTGGCCCTGAATTGCTTGGTTGTCCACTGACCTCTTGTTTCCTATAGATCAGGACATAGGCTGTGTCCTTAGGGAAGCGACTGGTGACGTTCTGCAATGATTGAAAGTTTGTAAAAGTCACTCGGCTATCATTAAACAAGAACCAGTCCGTTGACTTGTGGTCAGCGCACCCCATGTCCTCTTGCGTGGTTGTCGAGTTCTCCGATTGGCTGGAGCTTTCCAGGTTTTTAGGACATGGGTTAGCTACAAGACCATCAGTGTTACTCACATTTCTTCCATACGAGTAGTAGTGACCACTCTCGGAGGACATACCAGAATGCATTACAACAGAACTCAAAACATACGGCACTGACAGCATTTCCAAATCGTTTTTCTTGCTTTTTGTTCTGCTTTCTGTCATCCCCTCCTCTTTCTGAGAAGGCTTGAGCTTTTTAGCTAGATTCTCACCACTCTCAGGGGAGTCAGATGAGGAAGATGCAGCTGCAGTTGAGGAAGATGATGAAGCAGAGCTACCGTGTTGGCGTAGAGGCAGGCACATGTGCAGCGGAATGCCCACGTTGTCCAGGATCTTGCGACGCACGTGGCAGGTGGCATCGTACGAGAAGCGCAGCAGAGTCAGAATGAGGTACTCAGGTGCCGCTACCACCCGCATGACCTTCTCGGCCCTCTGCAGGGAGGCGCAGCGTTCACAGAAATAGCAGTTCTCATTCTCCAGGATTTCTGGAGCCAGGAAATAGTCCACTAAATCGGTCACAGACAGCGTGGGCTCCAACCCGGGCATCTCCATCTTGGTTCCTGTACCTTCTTTTACTGAGCCTTCTGAGGATTCACTGCCTCCATTCACCGCCCCTTGGCAGGGTCCCACCGAAGAGGAGCTTTTGTGCTCATCAGTGGGACCATGTGGCTGTGACATCGAGGGGCAGAAGGCAAGAGAGAGGTCTGTAAAAGGCTCCTCTTTTTCTGACAGGCTGTGACACTGCAGGCAACGGATTGCTGTAGAGAGTCTACCACCAAACATACGCTCCACTAGAGTGCGACCATCTCCTTCGGCTACTACAGGATCTGGGTGTGATGGCACATCAGCAACTGGCTGACTTACAGCATTGTGAAGAGTTTCAGCAGAAGTGCTTGCAGGTTCAGGTTTTTGGTTGGTCACCTGAAGGGCTGAGAGAGTCTTCTCTTCTTCATGCAACCTTAATATTACACAGGAAGATGAAACAAAACTTTATGGAGACTATGAAATACATGAAGTCCCCCTGCTGATGTAAATAAGGAAACACATTATTATCATTATCATTAGATTTTTAGAGTTGTCAATTAATTGAAATACTCATGATAAATCTCATATTTATTTGTAGTTAACAGACTAACTGCTTCAAAACCTTTTCATCATATTTATCATATTTATATGATAATATACACAATATAACAAAACAATATGCATAAATGTTGTTTCAGTGACATATAGCCCTATTCGGACAGCAGTTTTTCTCATGGGGACGTCTGTAAAAATAAATCACCATGGCTTCTCAGAAATAAAACTCAAGCGTTCAGAAGATGAATTATTTATGGTGGAAAAGCAAGTTCTGTGATCTTAACAACTGGAAAAGTGCTTCTCACATATCTCTTAAAATGAAAGAGGTCATTTAAAAATGTAGAAATTAAACAACCTTTTATTTACATAAGGTAAAAATTTCACCCAGCTACTTGGTCGACTGGTATTATATTATTACAATTTTATTACATTCTTGTTGCAGCCATAGTAAAGGGCACATTTCAGAAGTTTACATTATTTTCTTAACTTTTTTCTTTCAGTAATTCAGTAATAAGTGTCCATATTTAAAATGCAAGCACATTACTGTGAAGAGCAACAGAACGGTGTTTTCCAGTGGTCAAAAAAGACTTTTGGACAAATTAATGTGTGTTTTACTAGTTGTTCACTTGTTCATTTATACTTCATACGTCAATGCTAACTAAACACTTTAAAAAGACTTTGAATATGAATACTTTTGTTAAAGGGGGGGGATGTTTTCGAGTATGGGCCTGAGTGATGTAAACGGGGCGGAATTCCTTGTACGGGCACTTCTCCCGGAAGAGTACCCACGCACACGTCGACCAGAGAGAGAGCAAGAGCACGCCCATCAACGCGCGTTCGGCTTTACGGAAGTCGTCAGCAGCGCTGCACAGGTCACAGGACTTCACGAAATCAACAATGTCACCAAAGAATTGTGTTTTTGGTTGTGAGGGAAAGATAACCTTGCTTCCCAAAGAACCCAGCGTTAAGTGGAGCTAAGAGTTTTGTTCTCACGCATTATATTGATGCGCTCTCGATATTTGTCATTAAAATAACCATAGAAACTGATAGTTTCAATCACTTTTTTATTGGTTAAAATGAATGGAGAATATCTCGTGTTTTTCAGAGGCTGCTCGAGCCCTCAGGATCAGCGCTTATGGTTTCATAAACAAGGCCCAGTTCTATGCTGGATTTACAGATCATTTGAAACTGAAAGATGGAGCAGTCACAGCGATAATGATCTGGTCATGAGTCGGAACCGCAGGTGGTGAGTAAAACTGCTTCAAATGTCTGTTTTGTTGGCAATAGGTGCCTAAGTGCATATAATGTAAACAATACGAACGTAGGGAATTTATAAATTAATTATTCACTATACGCTATATTCATTATAGTGATTCATAAGTTATCCATGGATAACGCAATGGTGTATTGCGCGTGTTTAAATATATTTGTTTAGCTGACCATTGATAGCTTGCAGACGATCTCTACACAAAAGCTGCGCATGCTCGTGACAGCTCGTCAGTCTATCTCCACTCACACGACACGCCTCCAGGCGCTCGGCTGTTTTCAGAAAGACTCGGTACAGCGTATCTTTTATAAATATGATAAAACTAAAGACTTTTTCAGCGACACGAAGGATGCTATACTACTCTATGGATACTTAAGATACTTAACATGAGATTGGCAGAAACTGTGTGTGATACCCCTCCTTTAAACATGCCATCTAGATTTTTAATAAATAAGATTTTCGTTACAAGGGACATTTTTTCAATAATTCCTGATAAACAGGAAGCAGTATTGAACACTGATGGGCTCTTGCAAAAGTTCAGCGTGTTTTGGTCATTCTTCAAAAATCTATAACAGAATAAATCTTTAATGTCAAATTCAATGAATGTGTTAAACAGCCCTTTCTTTGTTTTGAAAATAAGTTTCAAAATCAGCTCAGTTCTGCGCCAAGTATTTTCATTTACAACAAAACTGTATGCCTAGAATATAACACATACATAAAATTTGCAGGAATAGCTGTATCTTTCTTTTAGTTATGGGAAAGGATTCTGTTGCCATTTTCTGAGTTTACCTGTCCAAAAGAAAGCGCAAATACTCTGAGCAGTCTTGCTGGGATCCGGCTGTAAACCATGGAGGCCGAGAAACCTCCAAAAAATTCCTTGGCGAATATGCTGCTCTCTGGTGGGCATATAAAATGATAAATAATCACTAGCAGGTACTCTTAATCATTTAAGAAACAGAAAGCACACCTACCCAGCAGTGCTGAGTGCTGCAACATTCTGAAACAAACAGACAGAAAACAAACCTGTGTGTGGGCCAAGAAGGCAAATAGAAGCTGGAGTTTTTTCATGAGGCTGTTGTTGCCATTCAAATGCAGAGACATAACATGTCGCCTGAAACTTTTAAGGAGAGACTGTTAGCGCTGAGAAATATCTTGCATTTAAAAAAATATATATTACAAATATTTAAATGCTTGAGTTATTATACATTATAACATTGTGTTTACATGCAATCATTAAAAAATGTTATTACATGTACTAGTTATAGCATTGGGAGAATGTTAATTACAGTTGGATTAATTACAGCAGAACAGTTGATTCAGAGATCAGATAATATGCAATAGATTTTAAACTTACTCTGTAGCCATAAATAAAATTTGGATGATGCTGTTCATGTAGCATGTGTTGCCCAGATTTACAAGTCCTGTCTTCCCCGTTTCTGATTTGCCAGTGATCTTGAGCAGGCCTGAGGCAAATGAATTTGACTGAGAGGTCCAGGCACTTTGGTTCAGAACAAATTTGATCTTCTCCTCACTAGGTTTAGACAGGTCCTACAGCAGAACCAGAGGTGGATATACAATAGATGAAGCATAGAAATACAATACTGATCAAAAGTTTGCATTCAGTTAGCTTTTTTTAAAGAAATTAATAAATTTATTCAGAAAGGATGCATTTAATTGATCAAAAGTAACAGTAAAGACATTATTACTGTTACAAAAGATTTCTATTTTAAATAAGTGCTGTTCTTTCAAACTTTCTATTAAAGGTGCTCTAAGCGATGTCACGCGTTTTTAGGCCAAAACATTTTTTGTCACATACAGCAAACATCTCCTCACTATCCGCTAGCTGCCTGTCCCCTGAACACACTGTAAAAAAAACGCGGTCTCTGTAGTCGCCACAAGCTCCAAAAACGGCAATAAAAACAAACTGGTGCAGCCTGGACGACAAAACATAATAAACATGCTCCAGCCAATAACCGACAAGATTGATTTTAAATGCGCATTCATGACTGTTTCAGGAAGCACGGAGAGGAGGGGGAGGAGGAGGAGGAGGAGGAGAGAGGGTCTAGCTAGCCTCTGTTTTGTTTGACAACACTTCGAACGTCAACAGAAAGTTACTCCACCCAGGATCACTTAGAGCACCTTTAATTAAAGAATCCTAAAAAATATTAAGCAGCACAAGTGTTTTAAAACACAATTAATAAGAGGAAATGTTTCTTGAGCAGCAAATCAGCATATTACAATGATTTCTGAAGGATCATGAGACACTGAAGACAGGAGTAATGACAGGAGCCTTTACAGGAATAAATTACATTTGAAAATATATTAAAATAGAAAAAAGTTATTTAAATTGTAATCATTTTTCACAATATTATGTTTTTATTGTATTTTTTTATCAAATAAATGCAGCCTTGGTGAGCATAAGGGATTTTCAAACTTTCAAAAACCTTACCGAACCAAACAGTATAAAATTAGTTATTATACACAAACACAAAATGTTTAATAATTGTAGTGATATATATAACATGTCCTTTGTTTTACATACTTAAATTAATTCATAAGAGATTAAACCAAAGATTCCCCATCTATATCTTACTTTAATGGATTCAAGAATGCTGTCATACAGGTCTGGGAAGCCAGAATATTGGTACATCATGCAGTGGATGAGTTCTGCGAACTGCAGCAGGAAGGTTTTACTGTTGGGAAGGCCATCACTCTTCAAAGACTTCACAAGCGGGACTATATGAGGGACCACCTGGTATAAATGACAGGGGTAATATAATTCATATCACATTGAAAAGCACTACAAACATTTAGAATGTTTTAATTCATTTGATACAATATTAACAGAAAATAAAATAAGAGATTTATTAATACATAATATAATAACCATATTCTTGAAGAATAAAAGTAATCTACGAATGTTTAAATACGCTTTGAGCCCTTATAAATGGTTTCTCTCTTTTTAGCACATAGAGGTTTTAAAGCAAGAATTTTTTTGAGGTGGAATAAGTGAAGCAATGTTTTGGTGAGTTCTAGTTTATGGTGGCCTTACTAAGTGGAAGGCTTCAGGAGAGTGCTGGAAACTAAGCAGCATGTGTGAAAGAACCACCAGCGCTCCCTGTCTCACAATGGGATACCAGAGACGATTAAAGACCTGCAAACAAAAAAACACACATTCATACACAAACACACAGAAAAGTCTTAGGTATCAAAGAAAAAAATGGTTAATGTCCTCAAACGATCATTTAGTCATTAGTCATTTAGCAGACACTTTTCTCCAAAGCGACTTACAAATAAGAACAGTAGAAGCAATCAGATCAACATGAGTGCAACAGTATGCAAGTGCCGTGTCAAGTTCCAGTTATTCCAGCAAAGTGCTTGTAGCAAGAAAAAGTGCTGTTCTGATCTAATAAATCTCCTTCATATTATTTAATTTGGCAGGTACTCTAATGCAGGTGTTGTTCTTTAAATATGTGACTTTGAAAGCTCTTTTATGAGTAAATACACACAAACCTGTTCAATTTTGAGAAGAGTGACATCTATGAGAATGGTGAACTTTTGAACAGCAGCAAGTCCCTTCAATAAAGCAATGACCCAGGTGTCCACATGATTGGCTAGAGGCCAGGACAACCAGTCAATCATCCTAAAAAAAAAAAAGACAGAGAGAAAACAGGGTCAGGACAGGCAACATAAAAACCCTACATAACAGTAACAGCACCACAGAAAAGAAAATGGCAAAATTTTGACCTCAACATTTAACAACAAAACAACCACTACTCATAAAATCTGTTAAGCCGTTACAGACACTACACTCTTTCTAAATGACTTGCATAAATGCAATTACCACATGCTCAAAGTGCAAAAGTAGTAGAGAAAACAACATGATGTCAGTTGGATAAAGGGCTTAGTCTTTTAAACGGACACAAAAGCACCATTCACAAGCTTTACACAGCACACACACAGAGTCTGACCTGCAGAGCGCTTGTGTCATACTGGCATCTTTAACATTCTGGTCAGTGGTGAGGCTTTTGATAAGGACTGTGATCATTTGCAGAGGGATGTGCTGGACCAGGCTTGCTAGAGCAATGGAAGGTTCAAATGAAGGATCTGAAATAATAAACACATTGTGCAGTGATATGAGGGAGCACTGAATATGATTTCATATTTTGATGCATATAACACATTTAGGATTTTTTTAAGGGTCATATCATATTTTTTAATTTTTCACTAAGGTCCACTTAGGTTTCTAAATCTTTTGCACCAAAAATAGTTTTTCAAGGCCATTTTACTCCCTCTCTGACCATTAGAACTGAATCTTATTTTGCATCTGTGCACTCCTTTTGGACATTGTTTCAAAATGCATACCAACAAACTAACATATTTCAGAACTACAAACACACAATTTTTTTTATATAAAATATATATATATATATATATTTTTTTTTTAGTAAAAATATTTTTGTAATATATTTTAATTACTTTCT
>RJVU01049572.1:3548061-3561567 GCA_003731715.1 Anabarilius grahami
CATAATATAACAATAATATATTTTGGGAAATTTATATAAAAAAAAATATATATATATTTCCTGCACGCAAATGCATAGTGTGATTCAGATTTAACAGTGTTGTGAAAAGTTAATATTCTGTACTTCAACAGTTTGACATGCCACAGAGCCATCTCTTATTTTTATATTTAGACTCATATTTCTTAAGAAGATTACCTATGGTTTGACTGATGTCTACTTAACTAAAAGTAACCCCTGAGATTTAATATTTTGATAATTTACAAAGACATTCACATGTTCATGGTTCTCTGATGCTGATTAATGGTCACATGACAAGCAGCTAAACAAAATATTTAATCTTTTATTTTAAATATATTTGGATTGATTTTATATTAAAATCTTAATTGTTTTACTTTATCATTTAAAAAAAAAAGCCACTTCAGGAAACTAAATGTGCAAAAAAAAAATTCACATTTTAACTTGACATCCCATATCCTAACAAAGATTATTTCACCCAAAAATTAAAATTCTGTCATCATGTACTCACCTGTATCTATATGTCTATTTTTATGGTGCTTTCGCATACTCTTTAAAGCTACATCTTTATTTATTCTAATTTAATGTAAAAGAACTATCAGTTTTTCTCCTTTTATTTTCTACTAAAGAAAAAAAAAGTCAAACAAGGTGGAAACGACATGAGGGTGAGTAAATACTAACAGAATTTTTCATTTTTGGATGAACTATTCCCTTAACTTAATATATCATCATGAGAGGAATCAGAGCTTATTGACCTGTGGATGAGATGATGGCAAACACCTCCTGCAGTGACGGTAGCAGCGTGGCCGGCTCAGCCTTCCAGATGCCCTGCAGCAATGCACTCACCCTGGTCACTTGGCTCACATACTCCCGCAACTCCCGCTCTTCAGTGGCAGGACAGTGAAAGTAAGCAAAGGTGCGCACAAGCTGCTGACAGAAAAGAACTCCTGCCTTTTCTCGTGGGACGCACTGAGGGAAGTCCGTCAGTATGGTGGCCAGCTTGGCACAGGTTGCTGGTTCTGGCCTTTCACAGATGATGCGTAGGACCTCCGTCTGTAGGAGCGGTGCCAACTCTAACACAGCCGGGCAGCTGATGAGCAGTCGGAGAGAACCGTGAAGGAAGTCCAAGATGGCAGGGTCTCTGCGGTCTAAAGAGCCGTAGCCCTGCTGAAGGAGACCAAGCACATACTCCTTACTGAAGAAGCGGGCAAACTCATCACGATGGTAGCGTGCGTATGCTTCTTGCACTTGGAGTCCAACCTGTCGCTGAAAAGCATCCTCACCCTGGAGAATAAAGCGGGTGGTGAGGTGGTACAAGGCCTGGCACTGCTCTTCTGTCACCTCCTTTTCTGCAGCCTCCATCACTTTCTTCACAATAGCCCGTTTGACAGTCAAAGGATGGGAGGAGCTCACCAGTGCCTCCAAAATCTTATCCATGGTTGGACTGTATTGCACAACAGGAAAGCTGAGGAAAGCCAAAGGAGCTGTAACTTAAATGAGAAAATGGTTTTACCCAAGAGAGTATGCTGTTATTTTTGGAGCAATTCCTGATTTTCTTAAATTAAAGATCCTTGTGTAGTAATTTTTTCAAATAATAATAATAATAATATTACAAAAATAGATCAATTCTTAGTAAAACTCAGATCTATTTACCTGCCTGTACACTCTAAAAAAAAAGAACTGTTGGTTTAACTTAAAAGTAAGTTACCTGGTTGCCTTCAAATTTTGAGTTTATTGAAATTAAAAATTTGAGTTAATACAATGAAGGCAATTGATTTATTCAACAGAAACTCAAAATATTATGTTATTTGAACCGCATTAATTATCTAAGTTGATTTGACAAAAGGAAAAATGTTGTGATAAATCATGAATATAATTTTTTACAGAGTATACGTTTTTGGAATAATAAATTCAGTGACATTGGATGAAAATAATTCACAAACATTTCATCTGACCAAAAAAGTTATTTTAGTTTCTTTTCAAATTATTCAAAATGGTTACACAGTAAACTATAAACTTGCCAAGTATAATGACAGTAGTATTTCACCCAATTGCTCCTTTTGTCAGCACTTTAAAGAAACAATTACCCACTTTTTGTGGAATTGTTTATTGCAGCATATTTTGTAAAAACATTTGTTTTTTGAGACACTTCTCATAATGTTTATAATTATTTTAATTCTATTCCTTGCAAAATTTTACATTTATAAAATGTACAATTTTAAAGACAAATACATTATTTTTTACTCTAAAGAAAGATGTGATATATATTTGAATGTTTTAAAAGAACTAAAATTAAAATTCAATTGCAGGTAATATTCTTTTATGGTGTAATATCTATAATATAATACACATTAGTTCATTTAAGAATTTCATGTATTCTAACTCTCTTAGAGAATTGTCTTTATGCTTGTAAATGTTGTTTTATTAGTTCAAACAACGATATGAATATTCACATGAAATGACTGAAGGATGTTTAAAGTAGTATGTCAATAGCACTCCTAAAATGGACAAATCCGCTTATATGATTGAAATTTCCAACTTGCTAATAATATATAATTTTTCTTAGCTATATAAACAATGTCTTTCTAAAAAAAAAAGAGAACTATTCCAAATGTGTATTTATCGTGTTATTCACAGAGTATTCTAGAAAAAACAGCACAGTATGCCCTCACATTCGTCAAACATCACAAGTGTTTTCTCTGAAGCTGTCATTAAGATAAAGCTACCTGCTAACTATTCTGCTAGCTAGCTTTGCTAATACAAAGAGTAGCAATGAATTAAAACATCTATTAGCAGGAAACAATAAAAAAAGGAAAAAGAAAAAATAGCACCCACCGTTTATAGGTTAAATATTTCATTTCTTTCTATCGACAATATCACCAGCTAAGTGGCTAACTCAGAAATCGAAACAAAGCAGATACACACAAATGCCACAGCACTGACTTGGCAAAAACAAATATTACTTTCCTGTCCTTACTCAAAGACGAAAACAACCACCGACACTCACCAAATTAAGTCATTCCGAAAATGTCTTGGTGTAGAAATGGAAATAAATCACAACAGAGGATGAAATCTATATATTTTCAGCAGATTAATGTTGTGAGCTGTTTGGTTAACTGCGACCTCTTTGAATCAGCTGTTGAAGCACACACGTCATCTGAATGCGCGCGAATGATGTCAGGACCCCACATTCGGAGCCGCATACTAGCAAACTACTACACCAGACGAAACTCTTGACAGACACCCACCTAAAAGTAGTGCTCCTCAACCAAACCCTATGATTACTTATTTTTGTAATAATCTTAAAGTATTGGATGTATGGAGACATCTTAACCCTAACACCAAACAGTTTTCTTGGTTTAGACCAAATGCTTCTAGTAAATCGAGGATCGACTATTGGTTAATTTCAGACAATTTGTTACAGTTTGTTAAGGATTGCATTATTTCACCAGCACCTCTAACAGATCACTGTGCTATTACCTTGGATTTTAAGCCAAAATGTAAAATTTCACATTGCAAGGGATATTGGAAATTTAATTCTGATTTGCTTGTGAATGAGGGATTTTGTGCAAAGCTAAAAGATTTAATTAGAGAAATTGAAAATAGTAATGATTTCACTTCTCATAAAGCCAGATGGGAGTTCCTTAAATTTAAAATTTGTGTTTTTTCTATAAACCATAGTAAAATGCTTGCCAAAATAAGAAGACAACATGAACACAAAATAATATATGAAATTAATAAGTACTGCAGTAAAAGTTCACTAAGTAGTTCAGAAAAAAGTAATTTTATTTCCCTTCAAACACAATTGGATAACTTATACATTAAAAAAGCTAAAGGCGCATATATTCGCTCAAAAGCCAAGTGGATAGAGGAGGGAGAGAAAAGCACGTCCTATTTTTGTAGGTTAGAAAAAAGACGGCAATCAAAAAATAGTATTGCTTCTCTAATGGTAAATAATGTTGAATATACTGATCCTGCAATAATAAGCAAAGAAATCCATAATTTCTACAGTAACTTGTATTTGTCTAATTTTTCTCCTAAGGAGTGTGATGACTTCTTTGAAAAAATTATTAATTTTATTCCTAAAATTGACAATGAATTAAGAGATCTTTGTGATGCACAATTATGTATGGAAGAACTCGATTTAGCTGTTCAGAAACTCAAATCAAACAAATCGCCTGGTCCCGACGGCCTTACGGGAAATTTTTATACATTTTTTTGGAATGATTTAAAAATGTTACTGTTTAATGCCCTTATTGAATCTATTGAAGATGGTTCTTTGGGCCCCACAATGAGTCAAGGCTTGATCACTTTAATCCCCAAACCAGATAAAGACTATAGAGTCTTAGACAATCTCCGCCCAATCACCTTACTTAACAATGATTATAAAATTTTCACACACGTTTTTGTCAATCGATTGAAAAAAGGACTTAATGTAGTAATTAATGAAGTTCAATCAGGGTTTCTTAAAGAAAGATCCATTCACAATAATATAAGGCTAGTAATGGACATGGTAGAATACAATCATTTAATAGAGGATGATGGATATATTCTTTTTCTAGACTTTAAGAAAGCCTTCGACACGTTAGAACATATGTTTTTATTTAAAGCTTTAGAAAACTTTGGTTTTGGTGAACACTTTGTCAATATTATAAAAATGATTTATAAAGGTATGAACAGTTCCATTTCTCTTCCTTATGGTACATCACAAAGATTTCCTATCAGTCGTGGAATAAGGCAAGGATGCCCTTTATCCCCTCTTTTATTCATTTTGGCTGCAGATATGTTGTCTACTTTAGTTATTCATGATCAAACGGTACAAAAATTAACAGTATTTGATAAAAGTATAGCAATAAGTCAATTGGCAGACGATACTACACTATTTTTAAAAAACAAGATCAAATTCCTCTGGCTATTTCATTAGTTAATATCTTTTCTAAGGCATCAGGACTCCAGCTGAATTTAAGTAAATGTGAACTTCTGGCCCTACATCAGAGTGATTTCACTCCTTTGCATAATATCCCGGTAAAAGATAAAGTGAAATATTTAGGCGTTACAATTACCAAAGACCAGAAAATAAGTACGAAAGAAAATTTTGATAATAACTTGCAAAAAGCAAACCGAATATTAAATTGTTGGTTACAAAGAGATATTTCAATTTTTGGTCGAATTTTGCTAACCAAAGTTGAATACTTATCAAGATTGATTTATCCCGCTCTTTCTTTGGCTCGCCCCTCGAATTTTATCAAAACATTTCCCTAAAAATGTATAATTTTATTTGGAGGCACAAAGCTCATTATATTAAAAAAGCAGACACTATTAAATCATATGAACAAGGTGGTTTAAATGTAATTGAATTTGAAAATATGAACATTTTGTTAAAACTTAAATGGTTAAAAATGTTTCTATGTAAAGAAGATAGTTTTTGGTTTACAGTGCCATCAGCTTTATTTCAAGAACTTGGGTGGATTCAGTTTTTTCTCAAATGTGATTTTGATTTATCGAAACTCCCTTTGAAACTATCAACATTCCATCAACAAGTACTCTTATTTTGGAAATTGGCACATACACACAATTTTACACCTCATAATGCTTCAATTTGGAACAATAAATATATATTACACAGAAACAGATCTTTATGTTATAAGAATTGGTTAAGCAGAAATATATGGTCAGTGAGAGATCTAATGGATGAACAGGGTAACATTTTAGACTATAATGCTTTTACTTTGAAACATGGCTTTGCCTGTCACCCGAAAGAGTTCTTCACTGTCATTAATGCAATACCAATGCTGATGAGATGTTCCCTTTCTTATACTGAAGTTAAACCAGCTCTTCCCGCCTTACACATTGGAGATATTCAAATTAAAAGTGATAGTTGTACTAACAAGTATATAAGACAGGTCATTTTAAAAACTTGTTATCCCTGTCAAGTCAAAAGGAACAAGTTAGATCACATGTTTGATAAAAACACTGTAATATATCTTAGAACAGCTTATTTAAATTTTCCTGTTTCTCCTGAAGCAAAAGAAATACACTTCAAAATTTTAAATGAAATTTATCCATCTAAAAAATTCCTAAATCAAAAATTTAATATAGAAATTGTCCCCTGTTCCTTCTGTGAGAGCCATTCTGAAGACACAGATCATATTTTTCTTTTATGCAATTTCTCCAAACTCTTCTGGATATCATTTCAGAACTGGTTGATAGAAAAAGAGGTGGTTGCTGATAGATTTGTTTTTTCTTTACATCATATTTTATTTGGAGTACCTAAAGACTGCTGTGTTCATTATTTTTTGCTTAATAACATTGTAATATTAGCAAAATATTTTATCCATAAATGTAGATTCTTTAAATCCCCCCCACTACTTATTATATTCAAAAATGACTTGAAATGTTTTTCCAAAGCCCTTAATAAGATGAGAGGTCAGAGTGCTATGAAGCTTCTTTATCTTTTGACATCATTTGATTTATTGTGATACTGCCCATAATTTTAATTTTTATTTAATTTATTTTCCCTTTCTTTTACTCTCTATTTAAGTTCATGTAAATTATGATTTCAAATTTCTATGTATTTTTTTTGTTTTTATGTATGTACACTGTGTTGAGCCTGTAATTTCTATCTTCTCTGTAAATGTATATTTGCCTTTGTTGTTTTTGTACTTTTGTATTCATTAAAAAAAAAAAAAATACTAGCAAACTACTCTCACTATTTCTGCCATAGAAACTGATGTGGTAAAAGTGGTATCGGCTACTATTATGCGTTTCCGAATTCAGCAGTAAACTCTTATCTCTTTCTCACAGAATAAACTGTCACTATGTTCTGTTGGCTTAATCTACAGCTTTTCTTTTCAAATGGACTTCTTCAGTCCCTCCATTTAAAAAAAAAGAAAAAACAAGTATTCTTATATTGAGTAGTATAGTGCTATTTATTAATCAATTACTGTTAATCATTAAAATGAATTATAGGCCTACAAATAAATTCAATAAAATAAAAAGAATACATTTAATAATTAGTTATGACTTTTCTTAAAGTCAAAGAGGGCTTACTAACACATATCTTGCATGCCTTATTTTTTAGAGTAAGGGTGTAGGCCTACATTGACAGATTTGCCGGCATCTGACACTAAAAGTTATTATAAATCCCCCGTGCACCCCCCACTCTTGATCACTGATGAAGTATTAATGTATTAGTCATTAATGCAAATATCTAATCAGCCAATTACATGGCAGCAACTCAATGCATGTAGACATAGTCAAGCTGAGGTTCAAACTGAGCATCAGAATGAAGAAGAAAGGTCTCATTGCTGATCAGCTGGGATTTTCATACACAATGATCTCTATGGTTTACAGAATACGGTCTGTAAAAAAGAAGAAAAAAAAATCCAGTGAGCGGCAGATCTGTGGGTGAAAATGCCTTGGTGATGCCAGAGGTCAGAGGAGAATGGCCAGACTGATTTGAGCTGACATAGGCAACAGTAACGCAAATAACCACTCGTTACAACTGAGGTCTGCAGAAGAGCGTCTCTGAAAGCACACCATGTCAAACCTTGAAGCAGATGGACTACCATTTTTTTTTTTCATTTAAAATAGTCTGATATTCTAGGTCACTAACAAATACATCTTTTATAATTAGCCAAATTATTGAAAACCATAAGCTGGACATAAACTTTTTGACAGAAATGTGGCTTGACAGCTTTTAGAACTATGTAGATTTTCATCCCTAGTTCAAAAAGAGCATGTATTGAAACTAAGCAGCAAAGATGACTTATTAACTTTCTTACATGACACAGATAAATGCATCAACACATGACCATTTTTGGCATATTTTCTGCTTTGTAAAATACTTATTATATAATAAAATTATATTTATAACACACCTTGTAAATGCCTTCCTTTTCGCATTTCTGCTATGTTTGACTTTGCATCCTCCCCATTCATCCACTAAACAAATATATGCCCATTTACATAATGTTTCCATTTCTTTCAATATTCAAAACATGCATCTTAAGTAATAAAGTCTCAATTCCTTCAGCCATTTTTTTTCTCATGAGAACATTTTTATGCACACAGAATATAAATGCTCAAATATTCATTGTCCAGCACTGACAAATATATATAAAAAAATGTCAAAAGGTCACAGCGTTTTTTGTTTGTTTGTTTTTTTCATGGTTTGTGCATCCAGGTTAATGTCAATTTCTTTGCTTGAATAAATGGATGGTGAAAATGCAAATAGGGTGCTATTTGATTGTAAGTTAGACAGGCATCAAACAAAACAAAGAAAACTGAGACTTCAGTAGGAAAACAATTAACAAATATCTCCTGAAGAGCATCCGAGACAAAAGAGAACGACAAAATAACCAATATGTAATAATATTTTTTGTATTAATAATAAGAGAATTAAAGCTGCAAGCAGCGATGAAAGGGCCCTTGCACCCAGGCTCACCGCCACCCGGTGGCCTTAGGAAAACAGTGAACAGTGGTTGATAGTCAAAGTCATTTTGATGCACCACAGTTCCTGCTACTAGAAGGTGGAATATTGCCATGTAGATGTCTTCAGGCCAGGACTATAATAAAACATGTAAAGTTTGGAGCAGATAGGACATTGAATGCCTGAGTTACAACAACTTCCTGTTTCGTGGCATTAATCACATACTTTAGCACTTAGTCTAGTGTTGCATGATTTAAGATGTTTCCAGCATGTTTGGTACTTCATGTCATATTTAAATGTGTTTCTGGGAGTGAATTACAGTGTAAAGCATGCCATTTCCTGTTGCCAGCAGGTGGCACTATGATTATTTGAATATTGGCATATAGATGTCTTTAGGCCAGGACTCTTATCACACATATGAAGTTCGGACACTGTTACAGCAGCTTCCTCTTTCATGGCGAAACATCAAACTTTGTCAGGCCGCCACAGACATGCCCTTCAGTGAAAACTCTAGATCTTCACAATGTAACGTCGCAAAGGCCTTTAGATTAGACTGACCAAATATGATGCTTATCTGATAAAATCTCTAGGAGGAGTTTGTTAAAGTACAACATGTGGATATGGCAAAAACTGCAAAAATTTTGCAGAGAAAATTCCAAATATCTCACTTCCTGTTGGGTTTACACCCAGGGGCTTTTTTGTAGGTATTGGGCTGTTACATGTGTTTACTGAATTTCATACCTGTACGTGAAACATAGCGTGAAGGGCGCTTAATTGAAATTTTGTAGGTGGCGCTATCGAGCCATTTTACCACACCTTATTCTGAGCAATTCCAATAGGGTCCTCACACCATCAGTGCTCAGGTCCTAATTATGTGTTATATCAAGATACTCATTTACTTTTAATCATTCCTTAGGCATTCCCTCTAATATGAATAATTTGAGTTTCATCTAAAATAATTTCCTCTATGGTCAAAGCCACATCCACTTTGACTACAGTGACTGCTTACAGTTCATAAAGTCTGTAACCGAAATATTACATAGGCTACCATATAATTTTCAATAAATAAATGTCAAGTCAGTTATTACAAGTATTGCTGTCTAACTTAACCAAAACAATGATTTTTACATATGCACTCTTGTCACGTGCAGGTGATTGTGAGTTATGAGTCATTGTTTATTTAAGGTAAACCTAACCCCAAGCAAGGGTTTTACATTGTAAACAGTAATGAAATTAATGTAAAACATCAATTACGTTGAAAACAAATACCGTCGTTTGCATTTTTCCTTTAATTTCCCCATGCAAAGGAATTCCACAGCCAAAGTTCTCTGTTCTCTGTTCAGACATCTCCTTGGTATCAACTGAGCATCGTTTAAATGCCACAGCCACCCTGAGTATTGTTGCTGACCATGCCCATCCCTTTATGACCAAAGTGTACACATCTCTGATGGATAATTCCAGCAGAATAATGCGCCATGTGACAAAGGTCAAATCATCTCAAACTGTTTTCTTGATCATGACAGTGAGTTCAGTATACTCAAATGGCCTCCACAGTCACCAGATCTCAATCCATGTGGATGTGATATAATGGGAGATTCACATCATGGATGTGCAGCCGATAAATCTGCAGCAACTGCGGGATGCTATCATGTCAATATGGACCAAAATCTCTGAGGAATTTTTCCAGCACCTAGTTGAATCGATGCCACGAAGAATTAAGGCAGTTCTGAAGGCTAAAGAGGGTCCAGCCTGCTACTAGCAAGGTGTACCTAATAACACTCTTAAAAATAAAGGCTCTAAAATGTTTTTTTGCAGCAATGCCATAAGCCACTTTTCCACCGTCGGGCCGAACGGTTCTTAGAATGGTAAGGAACGGTTCCAGATGTGTTTCCACTTAAGCCTGATTACGGGCCATGCCGAAATGGGCTCTCTTTCGAGGTTCGAAAACGCGGCGTAGTGTAAACGACGATGTAACCGTAGCAAAACGTATGCGTTTTAAAACAAAAACACACTAGTGTAAACGGGGCCTTGCGTTTTCATTTTAAAACAGCGTTTACACTAGTGTGTTTTTGTTTGAAGTTGATCCTCGTCTACACTGCATTTCCACAGCGTTTTAGAAATGATCTCCATCTACACAACATGGCTGAAAATGCATGTCACATGACCGTTCATGCACACTGGCCATGTGCGTGTAAACAGTTGCCTCTTGCAAATGTAGGTAGCTGCAGTTTAAAAAATGCAGACTTAGTGTAAGCAAAACATATGCGTTTTAAAACAAAACACACTAGTGTAAACGGGGCCTAAAACAGGCTCTGCAGCGTATTCGAAAGTCTCCGTTTTCAAGGTTCGAAAATGCCGGCGTAGTGTAAACGGGGCCTAACCTTGCTGAATCGTACTGGTAGAATCCATGAGGTGACGTTGCCACTCAGGATTGGTCACTTGTCTGTTGCCTGGCTACCAGTTTCTCTGTAGCAAGCTAAGCGCTCTATTTGATTGACGTAAACACAAGTTAATAATAAAATTAAAAGAAATATCTGATTATCCTAAATAACGTGTCGTTATTTACATTTCATACCATCAGTAAACCGTTGCATTACCAAGACAACCACTGATGCTTTTGTATTCCAAAGAGCGGACGTTATCAGCCCCTCAGTGGAAAATGAAACCGTACCAGCTGGCCCAGATCGACACGGAATGGAACGGTTTTGCAATGAGAACTGTTTGGCCCGACGGTGGAAAAGCGGCTATAGAGAGGCCATTTTTGGTTCCCCAAAGAATCTTTCAGTGAACAGTTCTTAACCATATGTTTCTTAGTGTGAAGAACATTTTAATTTTAATAATCTTACAGTTTTATTTTGTTTTTTTTGTTGTTGTTTTTTTTTACAATCGCTAAGACCCATTTCTCAATATTTTGGTCAGTGAGCACAACAGAAATCTATGTGGGCTAAAATGTGGATCATTTATCTTTGCTTTGGCAGAAAATGCATTCAATGACTACATCTTTCAAATTACATTAATTCTTTTCTCACTTCGACACAACAATCACCAAAACTCAGTGTACCTACAGGCCAATTTGCATGTTTACATATGTTTTTCAAAACTGTTAAATTTACTGGAAGTTCAAAACAATAAAATAATACAAAAACTGAATAAGACAGAAATATGCTGCATTTCTACAATAATATTGTAATGAAATAGATTCTGAATCTAAAAAATCAAATACTATCAAAGCAATTAGATGAAACTGAACACCTACACAAGCATTAGTCTTTGAATTTCATTATCATCCATTCAAAGGGGAAAACTTCGGAATAATTTTGTAATGTTATGTAAACATGGTGAATTATAAACTATAGAGAGAGTTATTCTTGTTTTGTTAAGAAATTTTACAAAAGAAATCACTGTATAATGCAACCCTATGTTAGTGTTTTTTGGGTCTGTATTTTATGATTGAAAAAGTGTTTTCTGGGTGAAAAACTTTGTAAAGTGCATATGTAAAAAGTTGATTTGAGACATGAATGAAGTGTTTTGGTAGATTTAGTGCATTTTGAATGTGAAATTAACTGCTATGCCAAGATGAAAGTTGGTTAGGAGAACTGTGTGTAGAGTTTTGAAAAAAGTGACTTTAGTATTGAGAAATGAGTCCTAGTGATGGTAAAAAACTGTAAGAATATATATATATATATATATATATATATATACGTGCGTGTGTGTGTGTGTGTGTTCATGTGTAAATAGTTTTCAAAAACAAAAATACTAGACACTGTGACTGTTGTACCTGCACTACATTAATAATGATGCGGTAGGATTTGCATGTTCCATGTCAGCAGCTCAGTGAGGTTCATAAAACTGTTCAGTGCTCAACCATCCTTAAACCAAACCAGCTCACTACAGCAGAGATGAAGATCGCTCTCACTGGACTTAGCCTGTTTGTCTTTTATGGACTGACTACAGGTTATAGAGTACACATTTATGTGTCCACTCCAATGACAGCCAATGATGCTTATGCATACTGTACTACAAACTATAAGGACTTGTCCAGCATCACTAGCAAGGAGGAATACCAGGGTTTGGTAGAAGCAGCAGGAGGACAACTCTCTGAAGCTTGGATCGGTCTGCACAGAGGGACCAAAAATCCAAACATCTGGATGTGGACTGATGAACAACCATATGACTTCACTAAGTTATACATTTACAATAACAATGATTATAATTGTGTATATGCTACAAAGCTTGAATGGTTTAATGGGTTTTGTCCAGATAAACGTCCTTTCTTCTGCTATTACAACTATAATTTGAGCCCTGTGACAATGAATATGACTTGGCAAGATGCTCTTATGTACTGCAGGAATCAGTTTATTGACCTGGTCAGCGCAACAGAACAGTATCAGTTGAAACTTATGCAAGATACAATCAAAGATTCCACAACAGACAGTGCATGGACAGGTTTGCGTTTCCTGGAGGGAGAATGGCACTGGGTGAGCAAGACTTTCAGACATATCCCATACCAGGGCTCACTGCCGTCATGCCCAGAAGAGCCGTACCGCTGTGGAGCCTACACCAAAACAACAGCGCAGTGGGAGATGAGAGACTGTGATGAAATGCTCAACTTCATCTGTTACTAGAGGTGAAAGTGAGAAATTTACATTCACCTTGTACAAGTTAGTCTTTCCTGTTAAATTTAATTCTGCAGGAATAACAGATTCAATGGGTTTATTCTCTATTTAATGTATAAAAAAATGCATATTAAGACTGTCTTTGCTTACCTCTGAATTGAAAAAAAAAAATAATCAAGCATAATTAAATGTTCCTCTGAACAGAAAACTCAGTGTGCAGTGGATGAAGTTCAATTTCACACAGGTTTCCCAGCAGAACAACTTCACATAAATATGGACATGTTGCAAAGTCTGTCAAGGAGACAAGTATGAAGAATATATCAATCGTTTATCCATTTGACACCTTAAAAAGTTTAAATAGGCTTTATTTTCTGTTAATTACAAGCCATGGTTGAATATATTTTTTATTATTTTGTTTTTGTGTGGTTTATGTGTGGTTTATTA
>RJVU01049572.1:3561574-3636893 GCA_003731715.1 Anabarilius grahami
AAATAAATAAATGTGTATATATATATATATATATATATATATATATAGACATACACATATATAACTTTACAGTAAGGTTAAATTTGTTAACATTCATAAACATTTAACAATGAACAACATTTGTTTGCAGCATTTATTAATGTAGCTCATGTCCATTTATAAATAACTGTTAATTCATATTCATTCGTAATATATAAACTATTTTAATTTATAGAACTTGAAATATTAATGGTGTATTATATGTATAAATTAGAAACATTAACCTATTCATTAATACATTTCAGTAAAAGTATTGTTTATTTTTAGCTACTGGCTTTTGCATTAACCCCATAAAACCTACTGTATCATATTTGATATTTAAATTTCTATGGCCTCTAAATTATCAACAAAATTTGCTGAAAAGCCTGTTGTACAAAATCTACTACATGTCTTCTGTCATCTGATTGATAGTTTATTCTTTATATATTCTTTTATGACTTAATATAATTCAAAAAAGTCCCACTTCAGGTTGTGGTATACACTTCTTTTTGTTGTGAAATATTTACTGATATATAAAGTAAACATAAGAATAACTTTTATATTGTTAGTAATATTTCAACCGGACTGAAACAACTTAGGTTTACTTAATTTTCCGTACACTATTTTAGGAGAATCATGTTAAAATGTGAGCAATAAATCAATGTTTATTTGTACATCTCCTAATTAACACTGTATTGCATTGATAAAAAACATAAAATACATATGCAAACATTTTTCTTAGATTTTCTTTTATACTTTGTATAAGGTTCAATAAAGAGAGAGAGAGATATTCATAGGACATCTATGTGAATGTTAATTATGACAAGAACTCATAGCGATATACATTTAGCAATGAACTCACTGCTATAATGCATTGATTCCTGTCTTATAATTATAATATAAAAGAATCAACAATAAGTGACAATTGTTAGTAGCAGTGCGTTTCTAAACAATGGTTAGTATTGAGGAAGAGGTGAAGTGGAGAATAATATTAAAATGCCTTTATTATTTCAAACAAGTTTTATGCATTTTTTTTCTTATGTAGCAAATTAGATTGAAAATATGTAGCACAAGGCAGGATTTTTAACTTCTAAGAGCTTTAATAGTTGTTATTATTATTATGCTCACTGCTTATAGTTCGATATATTTAAAGTTATTTTAGTGTTTACAGAGATTTTCTAAATCCTGCTTTTCAAAGGGCACAGGCATGTCCAGAAAAAGCCTTTGATTGAAAAATACTCAGTACTGCCCACTGATGTCCATCAGGTACAAAATAATCTCTGCTTTAAAATGAACCTGATTTATGAAGCCTCACCAGCAGATGGAGTAAGTGATGTGTCAATGAAGTCATGATACTACAGAATAAAATTACAACAAAACATTTTCACTTTGTAGTAGTTAGCACTATTGATACTAACAAAATTGTCCTTTTGACAACTTATTTCACTTTTCTTCATTTGTTATAAGTGCAATTGCATTTCTTTTAGGGGGCAAAACTTTTTAGATTGTATTTTTACTCTTCCTTTGTTGTTAAATTTTTAAATAAATTAATACTCAAAGACGTGTAATAATATTTGTTATTCTTGCTAATAAATTGAAGACCAATAGCATGATGCTTGGGTTGTGTAATTGCCCATCTGTATGTGTAACTGGCACAGTTAACTGATATGTGTAAATTCTCAGCCATTTGAAGAATGCCTCATGCTTCGTCTCACATCTCGCTTTTGTATGAGCTTTTTTATGGTTTCTGTGCATACAGTATGTGACTTAAATGTAGCAAATTTCATAAGCGTGCAAGGACACTGCTGTACTCCACAGGCAACTCGATAGTATGCTTATTTGCTGGTGTCCTTTCACATTGGGAGCAGAAAATGTTTATTTGACGAAACTGGCATTAGCAGAATTTGCATATACATTGTATACATTTACTGTTAACCTTCAAACAAAAATGAACAGAAGAAAGAATCTGGCAAATTTAAAAGTGGTCCATTCTAGCTCAACTTAGTAACAAGGTGAAATGTAACTCGGAATAGAGTGCAACAGTCAAAAAATCCAAGCAAATTGTGCCAAAAGAACACTTTAGCACGCACCCACACCCATGAAGCACTGCAAATGAAGTAATCAAGTCAATTTTTGTCTGATTTTTAAATACTGTTACTTCAAATCAAAGTTTGTAAAGATGTGATTTACCTTGCAGAGGATTGTGATGATCAGGAACCTCCTAGCAGCAGCCCTGACGTCCTTCCCTCTTCTGAGGTCCAGCAGATGCAGGAGCATCTTCAACCTCGTGTCTATGATAGACCAGATAGCCTTAGTATTATAACAATTTAAAAAATCAATTTACAGAAAAGCATGTCACTGCAGAAATTTCATTTGTCTCTAGGGTGACCACCACAGTCCTGAAACTGGAAGCTCTGTCCCACATTCTGCAAGACTTTAGCTGTCCTGCGTTTCAATTATGTCTGTATTGTTTTTCTTCTCTGAAATTACAATACCACTAAAAAAACTATAATACAAAAATGCGATTTCCATATTTAAAATTCTGCAGCCATTATTACTATAGCTAGAATAGGAAAATAACCAACCAATGCATTCAAGGTTTTTTTCCGCTGATGACAACTGCGTGAATGGAGCAAAGGAACCAGTGTGGACCTCATGAAAAGTTGTTAAATACAGCTACACCAGCCAGGGCATCTTCTAGACATGTACTGGATAACATTCTGGTTAAACCTGCAAGATCCAACAAAAATACAAATTCAAGATGAACTGAATCCGGTAAAACACATTTAGCCTATTGTTTGCATAGTCTATATAAGGAAAATAAACTAGTCGCTACTTAAGGAAATTTATTTTAGCTTAAAATGCGATTTTTATCTACTGGCTTATTATTCAGATCATTATACAGTGCACAGCATAAATGAGAACACCCCCTCTGAAACTTCTGAAAGTCAGCAATTACTCAATTACTTAGAAGACATGTTAGGGTTCTTAAGAGATATAATGTTCCAGCAAGTCTGCTTAATCAATTACCAAAGAAGCATGTCAAAATTTTTCAGGTATGAATCAAGGTGATAAAATGTTGTGTAGCAAAAGTACACCCTCCTAAAAGTTACTAAATAAAACGAAATAAACATTTTCTGGTGTAAGTTTAAGGCAATGTTTGATCAACAGGTAAGTATGTTGAACCAAAACATTTAAAGAGAAGTAATTTCTTGATTAAAAGTGTTATAAAGCCCACTGAATCATTCTCAGACGTAATGCTGACAACAATGGAAGCACTTGGGAGAGAACTGTCAGGAGACTTATTTCTTAGCACAGAAGAGGACAGTGGTACAAGAGGATTACCAAATCATTGTTTTGAGTGTGAAAATATAGCAAAAGTAACACAGAAATTCAAAAACAATGGACTTGCGACAAGGCCCCTGAAATAATCAGGCTTTCATTTTAAGCTTTCATTTAGTGATGAGGGATTTTTTTGCTAGACAAAGAGCAGGAGAAATATCAAGCGAGTGTCTCAGAGCCAGCAAAAGCTATGAAAAGAGTGACTGTTTATCTCACAGAGTAAGAAGCAGCCTGCAGAAATGACATGCATGGTTGTTGTTCTCACTGGAACTACCTACTGTAGCCAAAGCACAATAAAGTCAGTTAGCCATTTCCAAAGCCCATATTTACAAAATATAGATTGGTCTCATGAGACCAAATCAATCATTTTGGATCTAACAGCATCCAAAATGTTATGATGTTGCTAGAGGAGGAGTACAGTGAGATGTGCCTGGTTCCCACAGTAAAGTTCAGTGATAGTAAAGCTCTTGTATAGGGAAGCATGAGTGCTGAAGGTGTGAGGGAGGTGTGCTTTATCAATGCTGTCATGAATTCCCACACCACTGTGTAATATAATACACAAACTTGAAACAGAAGATGTTACCCCTTTCCTCATTCCCTGCATTGTTGGGCATTTTTTCAACATGACAATGTGGATATGCATTCTCTCAAGCTGAGAAACCTTCTGTGGACATGTATTGCATGGTGAAGGCATTTCCTCACCCAAGGCTGGCTTATATTCCCAAGATCCCCACTAATGTGTACACAACACTGTTTTCAAAACTGTGTTTTGGCTTTAGGTTGTTTGCACATGACGTCATTGCTGTGGAGCGAAATGCAGCTGAAGGGCAGGAAGAGATTTTTCTATATAGGAATCACTATCACAAACTCAAAGTTCCTATGATTTGCGTCATTTATGGTTACTCAAATCGATCAAACTGAGAAACCACAATGAGCTTTTATCGTTTACATAACTTTTATAATTTTTTTAACTTTAAAAGTTGTCGCCTTTTATAGCGTTTTGCGTCTGCTGATACTGAAAATAATATGGATACCTGCTTATCTTTTTTGTTTTTGACTTTGGAGGGAAGAGATTTTATCTATACTTTATCTTTATCTGGGCTATTTTATCCCACCGCATGATCATTTGGTGTTTTCACTTAAAGGTGCAATATGTAATATTTTTGCTGTAAAATATCCAAAAACCACTAGGCCAGTGTTATTTTGTTCACTTGAGTACTTACAATATCCCAAATGTTTCCAACTATTTGTAAATCATGAGAAAATTGCAATTTTAACCAAGGCTCCGGGACGTGTGAGGAGTCGCCTGTGTCATACCAGCGTTACCCTCGGTTTCCGGTTTTATTTTGTAGAAACCATGGAAACACCAAAGACGCTTAAATATATTACACATTTTAATAGACAAGGGAACAACTGTTTTGATATATTTATAGACATAAAACTAATTGTTGTTATATAGCTCAACACGTTTAGTCTTTTTTCTCCATCATACAATACATTTTAATTGCAAGCCATTTATCAACACAAGCCATCCAGCATTTAATATGATATTCTAAAATCTTACTACTGTGTGTCTCAAACAAGTTGTTTCACAGCAGCTGCCGAACGAATGCACAGAGTAACGTTATAACATCATTTTCAACACACTCAAATGTATCTAATATGAGAAACAGAGCTGTGTTACCTCATACTCATGACTGGAAAAGCGGAAGCGGCGCCGGCGACTGTGTCATAATAAAAGTTCCGCTGCTCGTGAGGCGTGTGTTGCACAATCGCTCCAGCGGCCTCGTTCAGCTCCCACAACACTCGGTCCTGCTCTGCTTCAAACTACAGTAATGTTAATAATCACATCCATGAACATGATTTCTTCCCGACTCCAATCCCTATTCTTTTGCATCGTCCGTTGAGATGAAGACCACATGTCCCAAGATTCCGCTCTTAAACTTGGCGTCATCAAGCTACGCCTTTGTTTTGAATAGGCTTCTAGTGACCTCTAGCGGACAAAATTATTACATACTGCACCTTTAAAGTACACATGAAATCAAAATTGACCTTATCTACTTTGTTATTGCATATTACTAGTCTTGTGGTAAACAATTAATCCGTGCAAGTTAAAACACAGAAAAAAAATTGTTTGTCGCGGTAATCTTTAATCAAAATCTGAAAAGTTACTTCCGGTCTGGAATGGCGTTCCTTCTCTGATAACGTCAGTTTGACGTCTTGGGTTGAAAACACGTAAACCACTCCTCTGCAACCCTTCGTCTGCTATGAGCAAGATATAGAGAGGAGGAGCATGAGAGATAGAGAGGAGGAGCGCTAAAGTAAAACTCTGCCCTCTATTCAATATTCCGTTTCACTTGGAAATACGTCACAACACTGGAGAAAAGTCGTTTGCAACTTCCCGTTCACGCGGACTTTAAGGCAATTCTAGATGGCATTCAATGTGTTTGTTGTGTCTGCCAATCATCATTAGAGCGCCACCCTCAGGCTAAATAATGTAAGGACATTAGCATTCTGCCAAAAAGGTCTGATCTCAGCAATTAGAATATTACAGAGCCCTGCACATGACATGCAAGAAAAAAATTAAATCGCGCGCACGATTTACTATTTCGTTCCCTCAATTTACTAAATCGTGCGCACTATTTACTAATTCATTCCCTAGATATCCTTAAGTGTGCGCACGATTTAGCCTACTATTTTTTTCCTGCATGTCATGTCCGGGGCTTCGTAGAATATAAATCTTACAGAAATGCTTAGGCTATCATAAATTATCTGACAAACAACATTATTGAACCATCCAAATTAAATGGCAGATATATCAAATAACAAAAAGTACATCTGAATAACATGCATATATTTTTAATTGAAGGTTTTGGAAATTAAACAATAATTCCACTAATTATATATATATATAAAAATATAACAATTTAATAAAAAAACATCAACAACATGCCACTGGGAAACACTCTGTGTCCACGAATACTCCATTGACAAAAATAAAAACTTTCATTAACAAACATAAAATGTTTATAGGCTAATTTAACATGTTATGATAGGCTATAGCCTAATACATTTCTCAAATGGTACTCTATTTAATTATATACACAGTGTTAATTTAAATGGCAGGAGGCATTGTGCACATCAAAAACAGGCAAAGAAACAAATTAATATTATTCAACATATCCTAGCTTTTTACAGAAAATATTCAGATGTAACTCCCTTTAATCGTTAGCATTTTCATAAGTAACTAATTTAATTATACATTTTACAGTTTCAGATTACAGTTACATTAATTCTGTAATTAAATTACATAATGCCGTTACATGTAACTTTACTACCCAACATTAAAACACTATATAAACAAAGATGACTTGTCTTGACTTTTAAAAACAAAGCAAAAATTTATTTTAAAAACAAAGCAAATGTGGCTGTGATGATTTGATGACTTTTTTCCAGTCTTGAAGTCTCTCATGTTCTTGTTCAGACGTGGACAGGCTCTGAGGTCTCTGGTGTGGCAGCTTGAGTTCCCTGTCAGGTTGGAGTTGGACTTCAGGCTTCGGGTCAAATCTCGAGCTCAAGCCCTCCACCAAGGACAGCAAGTACGTTATTTCCTAACCAATACAAAGATTATATGGACAAGTCAACTCATGAATGTTTTTTAGAGCTGATTTACAACAGAATTTAATTTTCCTGTTTATTACCGTGAAGCCGCTTTGAAACAATCTGTACTGCATAAAGCGCTATATAAATGAAGGTGACTTGACTATAACAAGGACATTACAAGGAACAACAATTTGAAAATTGAAAAGACAAAAGATAATAATCCTACTCTGTCCGTTACATTTCCTCACACCTGAAATCATTGATCGAGTGAATCTCCTGAACTTCTCCAATTCAGATCATTTCTAATCCATTTATGTAGGATCCCGGGTGAGGCACTGGCTAATCAGATCACTGCATTCTGTAAAAAATATTAATAAGGTGAGAGCTGGTTAGTCATAACCATGTGACTTGGCATCTATGAAAACAGCAACAAAAACATGATTAATATAATGCAAAATGTTCCTTATCTTTCCTTTAAAAGTGAAGTATGTAGTTTCTGTGACATTTGTGGCACCGAGCGGAATTTCAAAATAAAGCATGTTTTCAAAAAACCTTGCAAACGACTCTTTCGCGCAACTTAAACATCACAAACGCAGCTCTTACTGGTTCTTGTGAAGGCATGCTTCAGGTCCAATACTTTTAGCTGTGTTGCATTTTGTCTTTCTGAAAATCTGTCTTTCTGAACAGGTGCATGATGATGCTGTAGTGTATGGTATTAACCCTCTGGGGTCTGAGGATTTTTGGGGCCCTGGAGAAGTTTTGACATGCCCTGACATTTGTGCTTTTTTCAGTTGTTCATAAACATATAAATGACACAAGTGTCNGAGGAAAGTGAGTGCAGGTGTGGAGACAGGAGGATCATGGGAATTGGAGTCCAAGGAACAAGGGATCTGTGACACATGTATGTACATGTTTGTGTTTTTGAAGGAATAACGTTTATGCGTGGTTATTGAAAAAACTAAAAACTTAAGTCACTGAAATAAGACCTAAAAATATATATTAAATCTGTGTTCACAAGGGCATTGGAGGTTGTAAACTAGAGTTTTTGCTTCAGAATGAAGTAAAAATTATACTGCCTACTCATTCATTTATAACAATATATTGATTTAGTTTTTGTAAGACACTTTTTGTCAAGAAACAGTATGCGTGGAGGCGTGAGTCATCATGAATAATGGATCATTTACACCTGAGAAGACAAAAGAATCACATAAAGAAGCTCTAATGAGCTGCATAATAATGACTCTGCATGCTTTGTAGCGCTTGGCATCACAATGTTCTGTTCACTTTGACGTTTTCATGACCTGTTTAATCTTTGAAGGTATTCAGTAAATGCAGCGAATTTTGGCGTTACACTACTGTAACAAGCTGAATTTCTTTTACCATGGCTCCGCCTGCTACAGTAGCCACGGCTCAAACTCACGCTATACTTTGAGATATGTATAAAAAAATCTAACATACTTCACCTTATGTATATAACCGTTTCTGTTATAACTGTTTTTGTGTAAAGCCTTAGCTTTGAATTTGAATTTTTCCAAATTGTGCAGCTTAGAATAATATGATACAAAAATTGAGCAGGTGTAAAGAAAGTTAAAGGTAATAGTCTGCACAGAGTGCAGCCATTTGCATCCCGATCCTGAAGAGAGGATTCTTCTTGACGGGTTCCTTCTCCACAACTGGTTAAGGTACCTAAGATCAACAAAAAGTGTTCAGAGATGACAAGTTATGAACAGTTTTTAAATGCCAAGTCAAATCTGTTCTGTATTGTATTTAGACAATAAACCTTTTTGTTTTAGGTCATCCCATAAGTTGTGGAGACAAGAGCACCCTGACCCGGCCACCAAGGAAGTGCTCTTTAGTCAGCTTAGCATCTGGCAGGTTTACACAAGTGGCCTCTCCATCCCTCCAGTTCTTAGCATCATGGCCATCTCTGGTAGCATCTGGCACAAGGGTTGAGGCATCCATATTTGCGTCTTGTGGTATTGCTGCCTGGGGATGTATACATTGTTTTTTGTCCATAGTTGATTTCTTTGCCCCTCTTTTTAACTGATGCTCCCTATCATGGACACCCCAGTCTCAGAGCTGCTGCATAAGGCCTCATCATGGTTGACGAGGTCCTTGAGCTCCATGTCTTGGTCGCCCCAGAGGTTCCTGTCATGGTATCAGTCAGAGCTGGTACTCTATGCCACCTCGGTCGCAGGGATCCCTGTTGAAGACATGTAAAGTCTAATTGGTCAAACACAAATTAGATGAGTTCAAAATACTTAGAAGTGTTTTTGAAATCATTTTTTGGAGTAAAACCAAGGCGAATTTTGGTCAAATCAAAAGTTGTATCTACTATTATTAATGGACTTGAGTTAACATGAACTAACAATCAACAGTTGTATTCTTATTAATTAACGTTAACAAAGAATAGTAACTACTGAATCAAGCTGTCGCTCATTGTTAATGTTAGCCTACTTAATGCATTAAAGGGATAGTTCACCCAAAAATGAAAATTCTATCATCATTTACTCACCCTCAAGTTGTTCCAAATCTGTAAAAATGTCTTTGTTCTGTTGAACACAAAGGAAGATATATTGAAGAAAGTTTGTAACCAGGCCACTTTGGGGCACCATTGACTTCCAGACTTTTCATTTTAGGGTGAACTATCCCTTTAACTAACGTTAACTAATGGGACCATATTGTAAAGTGTTACTTATTGTTCTTTATAGTTCTATTGCATTTTAATCTGTTTTAAACATTTGTTTGCTTTATACATTTTTGTGTATTGTTTTATTGTATATTTAAATGTTCATAGTTATTTTTATTGTAAGAAAAAAGCTATTAATTCAATACATGATACTATATAGGCTACCATAATAAAAGCTTCAGCAATTATCATTAAATGAAATTTTGATATTGTCACATGCCTATAGACACAGTTTAAAGTAGGACTATGAATAATTGCATAATTATTAAAAATAGTGTGAAGCAGAAATATTTAAAAACCTTGTGTTCATTTTGTTTTCTCCTTATAATGTCTCTTTACATCCCCAAGTTTTTAATGCGCTCCTAAATGTTTTAACTTACGAGCACATGTGCTCCTTGGGAAAAAAGTAAGCGTCAAGCCCGGTATTTACAGTTTTCCCAATAAAGTGTTTTATATACTGTTCTTTATAGGTATACTTAGGCTGCTGGGAAAAACTTTTTAAATTAAAATTTTTTAAAAAAATTACACAAAATGTACTATGACAGAGGTTAGATCAAGGTTAATGTTAAAGCTCTAAATAATTTCTATATCACACTCTAGAGTTGTGTGCGGTCACAATCATGTTGCATTGTGATATATGAAGCTGCCTGAAGTGTACATACGAGTAGACTCGCTCCCAAAGTCAAAACAGACAGGGTCTGTCCATATAAACTTCCAAGCAACAAGCAGAAATAAAATAAGTCTACGTATTTTATAATCTTTTTTTCAAATAATGTTTATTTTAATTGTTTCAAGTAACAAAAATGTATTTTTTTAATGGTTTTAGTTTTACTTAATGATAATAACTCGGGTGCTCAGTGCCCCCGGTTCCATATGGCAAACTACCAAATCATATGTTGATTATTGTTTTGAGCATAGAAAAAATTCTGTAGTTTTTTGGTGATTTGCGTTCTATGTGTGTATCGTCACCTACTGGAATTACTCGACCTCTAAGATTTATTATTCAGATTTTTCTTATTTCCTTGTCCTAATTTTCAAAAACACATTATGCTAGTTTACACTCTGTCCCAAGTTTCCTACACAAATTGGGGAAAAAATACACATTTTGCTAACCTTAGACTCTGCCCAACTAGCTGATCTCTGACCCATCAGGGCTCCAGTTTCAGCTGCATGTTCATCCTACCAGTGGAGCAGAGGATAAAATAACATGTTTGTGGAGCGTCCATTAGTTCATGGTCCACTCCTCTTTTCCGTAGGCACACAGGAAGCCATCACTGCAGGTCCTGTATCACTCCTGATCACCCTATACAAATAATTAAAACCTTTTATCTAGACTGATCCTAACAATCCAATCCAACCTATGACTTCTGTGCTTCAGATAGGCTAAGCGTAATGTCACTGGCCACCTGTTCAGTTTAACCAGGGATGGCGCTCAAGGTCATCTAAGCTGGGCCGGTCTGCCACCGCTGCACTGAGACACCAGCTGATCAACTGACGGCACTCTGTTACACAAAACACAGTACTTGCCTTCAGTAACACAACAGAACAAACTTCTCTGTCTGGCTCTATCTCTGAATGTATGCTATCTCTTGCCTGTAGACAACTCTCTAGGGAGGTGCAGTCTGCTGTTAGAGGTGACCCTCCATGTGGCTCTGAAGGGTAAAAAAACACATAAGATCTTGTAGACCATCACCCCCACTGACCAAACAGTAGCCGGTCCTGCATGATAGTGGTGCTGAAGAAACCACTCAGGAGGGGCGTACTGAAGAGTGCCTGAGAGACCCAAAAAGTTCAAAAACATCCAATGAAAAAGGTTCCAGTCCAAACTAAATGTAGGCCTGAAATGATAATTGAGTCAAAACAGAGCTTCCTTTCGGTTGATAAATAAATGTTCACAAAATATACATGTATAAGAACATCACCCAGAGCGAAGTAGTAGGAGCTTTCTTTCTGTAATGCAAACCAACCTGCAAACCATATGTAGGCCGAGTCCTTTAGGAGGTCTCCACAACCAAAGTCCAGCAGCTTGATGCCATGAGAATCTGTGGAAATCAGCAGGTTCTGTGGCTTGGCGTCCCGGTGCAAGACTCCACGGCTCTCGCAATGTTTCAGCGCAGTGATGAGCTGGACCAGCACTTTCTTGGCCAGGCTCTCATCTAGACAGCTAGTTGGAGCGTCTGGGATCCGCTCCGTAGGGAGGGGGGTAATGTCATGATCACCAGTTGGAGTGCCCACCAGAGGGCACTCCAACCCGGACTAGTTCCTCACCTCTTGGACTTCATTCCCCATAACCCACTTCCTGGACTCATTATCCCGTCATTGCACTTAGCTGTTTTGTGTTTGATCATTAGTGTCTGTCTATTTATTCCTGGTTTGTTTCTGCTTTTATCGAGGTTTCGTTTATGGTCACTGGCTTCTGTTTGTGTTTTTTTATTTTTTTTTTGTGGACTGTTCTGTGGATTTTGACCCTTGCCTGGCTGTGACTACGATTATGGATTACCCAATTAAAACTGCATTTGGATCTCACCCTCTTGTCTCTGTGCCATCCGTGACATAACTAAATACATCAATGATTTTATGTTTCAAACATTCAAAACCACTGCATATGAAAACAAGAATTAGTGCACTTTGTCTTAAACCTTATCAGTGAGATTTAGGGGCCATTAACACTACACCGTTTTCAACAAAAAATGTAAAACTTTTTATGCGTTTTGGCCGTTCATTTACACTACAGCAGTGTTTTGGTGGTCTGAAAACACAAACTTTTGAAAATGATTTTCAAAGTGCAAGTTTTTGAAAACCATACTGTTATTGTCTCTGTGTAAAATACAAAAACACGAATTTGTGAAATCATGCGTCTTAAGTGTCCACTCTAGGCTTGTAGTTTTTCTTTATAAAGTGACCTCACTAACTACTGGCCTGAAATGCATAATACAGCTTTTTTAAATTGTTTTCGCAGATCCGTCTAAACAGCTGTCATTTTGGCAATGTTGTCTATACACAAAAAAAAAACGCAAAGAAATCTTTTCTGTTTTTAGTACATCGTTGTCGTGTTAACATACCCTCAGTCCTTTTTAGTCCCTAATCTCCCTAATATCTTTTTGGAGACTCTTATGGGATTCTCCAAATTATTCAAATGCCTTTGTGTTGAAAATGTTTTCCATTTTCTTTATTCTCTCTCTTTGTTCATTCTGTATCTCTGGCTCATTCAAACTTTGCTCCTTTCTCCTTTATTTAGGTCAGGGGTGTCAAACTAATCAATGGCTGTGTCCAAAATCGCCCCTTATACCCTTAAATATGGCTCTATTTGAGGGAACAGCCATTTGTAGTGGTGTCTGAAACCAGTGGACATTATCGAGTGAACTCATTCAATCCCAAAATGCACTGTGAGAGTTGTGTGCCGATTGAATTCTGCGTTTGACCAGAAGATGGCGCCTGCAGCTGAATCATCCATTCATCCATTTTCCATTTTCCAAACCGTTGGTACAATGTGGCAACTGTGTCATATAATATCATACAGGTATACATTTATATTTAATTGATAATTAAATTGTTTAATTAAGGTGTATACATGCTAGTTTCCATGACAGAGTTCAAGATAAATCTTTATTACTACTGGAGCTGACAGTTTGTTAAATTTCAAATAATTATTAACCAGCAATCACAAACTATGCAAAAGCGGCAGCCCTTCCGGTGCACTCAGTGTCCGAATTCATTCACTCGTATTCTCTCCCTCAAGTGAACTACTGTATATTAGCGGAGTAATAGGAAATAGTTAATGAGGGTATGGGGGCGATTTCGGACACAGCCAAAGTCTACAGGGTTACTATGTTTTAGGCAGGTGATTTGGAGCTGGTTGGAGCTAAACTCTGCTTGACAGTGACCCCTCCAGGAACGGAGTTTGACACGTGATTTAGGAGGTGATTTCTTATAAGTGGCTGCGTTTCCTCTCACAGACACATGAGGGTGACAGACATATTTTGTTACCAACCAATCTTTCCAGCAGAGATTTGTGTTCATCTGTAGGCTATATACAGATCAAGAAGAATTTATGTGCACCATCCACAAACAAATAAATTTGTGGAGAATTTAATAACTCAAATCTGAGGTTAAAAAAGTGGCCAATTCATTCAACTCTGGAACAACACATGACATCCATAATAATGGAAAATCTAATGGAGGTTGTGTGATTCGCATGCAAAGTTTATTAGAACAAACAAAGGTCCAGGAGATCAGTAAATACAGCAACATAATGGGCAAAAAGCCTGAGAACATGTAATCCACAGAAAATAGAGAACATTCAGAAATGCTAATTAAATGAAGCTTTGCAAAGACTGGAAAAACTGGCAAGATACAGAGATAATATTTTCCCATTGCTTGTTGTTTGTTACATGTTTAATGTGAGACTGTTTGCAAATATTATAGGTTAATATTGCAGTGTAAATATTATAATCTCAGAAATAACACCTAAAAGTAATTACAAAGGGTTCTTTCTTCCTTTCTTTGTTTTTCATTTCCAAATTTCTTTATCCCCCAATTTTTCTTTTCAGATCTCAGAAGACTTATACAAACTGACAGAAAATTTTACCATTACAAATCTTTTCTATTACAAACATCTAATTACAGCTGACTACAAAAAAGTCACATTCTTAAATGAAAAAGTATATTGTAGATATTTATAATAATGTTTATGAAAGAATCTGAGCCACTTCTTCTTTGTTGCAGAGAAATGCTTCTGTGCTCAGTTATCTGTTAAGAAATACATATTTGTAACTTTTAGTGAACAAGTATTTATTTATTTACTTATTTATTATATATTTCAGCTGTTAACATACTTTGGAATCAATCTGCAGTTTCATCACTCGCCTTTATTTCATGAGACACAGAAAGTTGAGCTTCTCATCACAGTCTCTGTTTTCCCATCGCTCTGTCTCTGTGTTTCGGGATCCACAACGGTACGGCTCAGGTGGGCATGAGGGCAGAGGGAGGTCAGTCTGAACACTCTTCGCATTCAACCAATACCAGTTTCCATCCAGAAAGCGCAGGCCTGTCCACACATTGTCTGTCTGAGTATTATTGGTCTCATTTTTAATCTGATTTACTGGCCAATCAAAATGAAAAGAGGCCAGATCAGTGTAGTAAGTCCTGCAGAACTCCAGAGCTTCCTCCCATGTCTTATTCTCCTGCACCAGAATGAAATTTTCATAGCAGAAGAAAGGAAATTTATTCGAACATGATGTTTTTTTCCAACGAACCTCATAAGTGAATGCACAAAATGGAGGATTTTCAAATAAGTATTCTGTAGCTGAAGTATTTGTGTCCTCATACTTCAGTGACTTGCACACGTTTTCCTGGCTGTTGATCCAACTATTGCTGTATGTTCCCCCAGCTGCCTCTTCAAGCATCTGAAGATCCTCTTTGTTAGAGATTATAGACAGGTTTTTATAAAGCATTTTACAGTACGTCCGAGCAGAAGTGCAGGTCATTGGAGTGGACACATAAATGTGTACTCTATAACCTGTTGTCAGTCCATAAAGGACAAACAGGCTAAGTCCAGTGAGAGCGATCTTCATTTCTGCTGTAGTGAGCTGGTTTGGTTTAAGGATGGTTGAGCACTGAACAGTTTATCAACCTCACTGGGCTGCTGACATGGAACATGCAAATCCTACAGCACAATCATCTATTTTGTTTATTTAAAGAAGTTGGGAAGTAAGACATTTGGCAGCCTGCAAAGATTTATACATTTTTAAAGGAAATATTTTAAAGTCTTCATAAAAGCACGTGTTATTACAGGTATATTAGCTACATCCTTTTTTTTTTTCTGAAATAATGAAATAAATGAATACATCCTATTATTTACTACAATAATTACAAAACACACTACTTATATTTGCAGCATATATAAAAGAGCAACAAAATTTATTGTGAACTGTTGATAAACTTTTATTAATATTTATACAGTATATTCAGTAGTATTAGTATTCAGTATTAGTCCAATCCAGATTATTTGAATTATTTGCATGATGAATGGATGGGGAAATGCACATAAACTCTTTTTTTTGTAGAGATTTTAATAAACCAACTACGCTCAAGTTACTATCATCTCAATGTATGACTGCTTCTGTCATTCAGAGGTCAGAAACACACAGGCATTGCCCTGCCTGACAAATTATTTGTAAAACAGCTGAAAACATAATCATAAAACAGCAAACAAATGTAGCTGTTGTTTGCATTGTTTTTCATCCATTTCCTGCAAAGAAATTCCACATCTACAATCCTCATTCAAATGAGAGAAATTATGATTTGCCTGTCTTAGCATGAACATTGCACCATAAATATATTTGGTGCTGATAGACCGATTACTTCCTCAGTGTCACGGAATCAACCACACCATCATTCAACCTATCAGATCACCACACTCCACCCACTCGTTCACAATCACCCAAATTCTGATTCCCTGCACCTACACGTCCTCATCAATGCACCCTATATATCTACCATCATTCCCTTCACATCATTGTCTGGTCTCGTCCTTGATACAAGCATGTACAGACTCCTTACCTGACTACTCACCTGAGAACCTTACCTGCGATTCCTCAGTATCCTGTCTTCTGTCATCCTTCATCCGTCTTCTGCCATCGGTCCTCCTTATTCTGCCCTTCACCATCCGTCATCCTGCTCACCTGCTGCTATCCAGATCTGCACCTGGATCTGCTAAGTCATTCCCGTACAGCTCTATACTCTCCTTAATAAATCCTGTTTAAACTTACCTGTCTGTCCTCTTCTGTTGTGTGACACTCAGATACCTTTTTACTCAGATACCTCAATACATTATTTGTTAATTTGATTAAAATGTTTGTGTGGTCAGCTTTATCACCTATTATAGTTCCTGCTTAAAAGTAAAGACTATTAAGATTCGATAATATGGCTTTTGTTTTCAATGATCTCACTCCACTGGCTCCCAGTAGCAGCTAGAATCAAATTAAACTTTTGAAATGGCTCTAAAGAATGCCGCTGATACTGTACCTCCCTATAAGTGTACATCCAACATGCCAGCTACGGTCTGACTGCAGGTGAAGATTGCCATGGACTGAAGCTTATACTGTGGTGAACATTATGACCGGGGTTTCCAACTCTGGCTCTTAAGGGCCACTTTTCTGCAGAAAAGCTGAAACATTGCTCAAACTCACCTGCCTGTAAATTGACTAATCCTAAGACCTTGATTAGCTTGTTCAGGTGTGTTTGATTAGGATTGGAGCTAAGAGCTGTACCACTGTGGAGCCCACACTAAAAGAACAGAGCAGTGGGAGATGAGATACTTAGAGAGCAGAGGGAGATGAGATACTCAGACGTTAGGCTGAGAGTTTTTAAAAGAATGATCCCAGTCACAGATTTAGATAGTTCCTATATATCTAGTAACCTGTCACTCTCCAAAATGAGTTGATAGGTTTGTCCAAATTGTCTTAAATGGTTCATTCATTTGAGTATGTTGAGAATTGAACTGAAAGCGCTGAACATCAGTAAAGTCACAATAAAGTGGCCATTTTGGTATGTATTCTTTGTCTATTTTTTGACATTTATGAAGACTCACCAGCAGATGGAGTGAGTGACATGTCCTCCATAGGGTCGAGACTCGAAGAGATGCTCAAAGCTGTCCCAGCATCTCGGGCCGCAGGTGGGGAAAACTCCCTGGGCAGCTGGCATGTCAGAAAACATTTAAAAAAAAAAAACTTCTGCTTGTTAATATCTTAAAAAATATATAACAATAATGCCACAATTAATTTTTTTTGAATGAGGACAGACTGATGAAAATGCTTCCCTCATTCTAGGGCCATAACAGTTACCTCTGCGGCCTCCATAGGGGCTTTTACACCAGAGGAATGTTTTCTTAGTTCCTATAACTATTGGTAGAAGTACCCGCTTTTTAACATGTTCGCACCACAAGAACTGGGAACTGGGAAATTTATTTATAGGAATGCCTTTAGGGAGACTAAATTAGCTCCTACTTCAGAGTAGGTTCTAACCCAGCACAATAGGAAGTACCAAAGATTGTAAATGTATGAAACACAGGTCCCCGCCATTTTTAAAAAGCTGTGTAAACACAGTTTACATATACTTCCCAAACTAATGTACAGAAAGCTAATGATAACAGCATTTACCTGTCACCTTTGCCACTGTGGCGGGGGAGGCGTGGTTCTGCGAGGTTTGCAACGGGAGAGAGAGTTGGGAAACGAGCGGTGAGTAAGTGGGTTAAGTACAAATATCAAACACCTGTGTCTTGCTTCAGTAATTGGCATGGAGAGACCGCGTAAATGCCAGCTGGAAGTGAGACGCAGAGTGAGAGAGACAGACTGAGGACTCGTGCAGGGCTGACGACACTGGAGAGAAGTCACTACGTTGGTGAAGATTGTATACTGGAGTGAAGCGCGTGGAATGCGATATTCTGTTTGTGTGCCCTAAATTTCCAGCCATAGGATTACAATGAGCCGCCTGGAAAAGCATTTCCCGATGGCTTTTTGGTACCAATAATTGCGTTGTATCTTCCTTTGTCTGAGTGTCTTGTGTCACTCGATACAACCGGTCTTTTATAATCGCAAAATAGGGATAGGAAAGCGCACGAGCAGGCTGGAGAGGTTGACCATCGATACAACGGACCTGGTCAAACGCATGTTTTAATGACTCATCCTGAGACTGTTCCAGAGGAAAATCATCGCACTCCGAGAGGATTAGCCTCTCGATATCACTCGCTTCCTCTGGATCAGATCTCAGTGGTCCCCGTTTAGCCTCTCCCAACTGCACGAGCACCCTCCTTCCCGGCTTTTTGGTTTCACAAGAGACATCCGCACATAAGCATCCTGAATCCACCAGAGCCTGATAATAGAGGTCTGCAAAACCGCGGGACCCGATAAGATTTCTTGCTGTGCGGGATTCACGAGTTCACACTTGCAAATAAGTCAGAAAATAAATAGTATGCATATTTGGCATGCTGTCCGAGGAGAGGGCTCTGAGCTCGGTATTTGGCCCGAACCCAGAGTACTCCCCCCGTATTCTGGTTAAGGAAGATAACCAGGCGAGTGTGAGATTTGGTTAGGAAGATACCCAGGCGAGTGTGAGGAGATGGGGTGGTGGAGGGATGCTGAAAAACTGTCAAGGAACAAGGGTGAGTCGACTGCGTATTTGTAATGATCTCACATTATGCTGATTGGGTAGACTTGTTGATTACTGATTGCTGACAGCTGGTTGGAATGACGTGATGATTGAAAGGATTATTTGAAAGTGCTCCTCCCGAATTTTGTTAATGAAACATCATTTAAATTTTGAATGAAAGGCGGATTGCGGTCTGTAACTTTAGAGTGCATTAGGCGGGAGCGGGCGGTCTAACAATAACCCGGTCACTCCCGAGATGCTTTGACATCCGTGCATCTGTGCTAGAACTTGAAGTGAACAAAACTTTCTGCAGTGGTGGCGTTCACACAGTCCCCAGTTCCCTGTCCTGAGAAACCTGGCAAGAGATTTTGCATTAGAGGTCTGCGCGAGTGCACCTTCAGAGATCATTCAACCTTTGTGATCGGATTTTGTAGGAGAGACGATCTGAAACGGTCTTCAGTCAGAGTCATTCTGTTCTTGCGTGGATGGTGTTGACAGCATTATAGACAAATAACAAATCTTGTATATGCAACATTTTATATTTGTTATCCCCAATCACTCTCTTTCTTTAGGGGAAGTTTAAACGCGAGATTCTGGAAACGATCTTTATCGGGACCCGTCGGGTCGGGAAGAAAATCACTATATGCGAATAGCGGGTGAACACAGAGTGAATTTTATGCGGGAGCGGGTTCTTTCGGAATAGAACCATTGCGGGAGCGGGACGAAAAAAACAGTCCTGTGCAGACCTCTACCTGATAGGTACCCCCCTTGATACTCACAGGTATTTGGTACCGGCCAGCCTGATCGGGGGCAACCTGCGGGACGTCTGGGACCCGGATCAAAGTCCCCACCTCCATCATAGGACACCTGTCAATAAAATGGTCCGGGTCCCCACNCGGGTTCTTTCGGAATAGAACCATTGCGGGAGCGGGACGAAAAAAACAGTCCCGCGCAGACCTCTACCTGATAGGTACCCCCCTTGATACTCACAGGTATTTGGTACCGGCCAGCCTGATCGGGGGCAACCTGCGGGACGTCAGGGACCCGGATCAAAGTCCCCACCTCCATCATAGGACACCTGTCAATAAAATGGTCCGGGTCCCCACAATGCCAACAGGCTGGCCCAGGCCTACCCGCCGCCCTAGTGGCAGGAAGTGGGTTAAGCGATTGGCGTGGAGAGAGCGGGGAAGCGGACGCAGTATCGGTCCCTGTCATGGTCAGCCCCGCCCCCCTGGGCGGAGCTCTGGGAGCACCAGCATAATCCTGAGCTGAGCCACCCCGCCCTCGGGGCGGCACTCGAGGAGAACCGGGCAGACGGGACCTGGGTAAAGGGACAGGTCTAGAAGGAGAGGGAGAGGGAGAAAAAAAAGGGGAGGAGAGAGAGACTGCTGGAAGAGATCCACCGACCCCAGGGCACGCCACCATCTGATCCTCTGAGTCCAGCGACGTCGGCCGGTGGCACTGGACCCACTCTGCCGTCTTCCTTGGCAGACGAGTTATGAACTGCTCCAGCACCACACTGTCAAAGATGGTGTTGACGTCGCCTCCCTCAGCCAGTAGCCATTTGCGGCATGAGTCCCGGAGCTGTTGCGCCATCACAAAAGGGGCGGGTGCTCTCGCCCAGCTCCAGCGACCGGAATCGCTGACGATGTTGTTCTGGGCTTCGGCCGACCCGCTGAATGATGGCTCTCTTTAGGTCGTCAAAGACCAGGAAGTTCTGAATGGGCAACTGTTGGGCAGCCATCTGCCCCTCGCCGGACAGCAGAGGTATGAGGCACACCGGCCATTGTTCCCTGGGCCACCCCCCGGCTTCCGCTGTCTTCTCAAACAGGTCCAGAAAGACTTCTGGGTCGTCCTGGGCCCCCATTTTGTTTAGCGGCAGGTGGGGGGGTGTGGCTTGGTGGCTTGCGGCTTCTGCCCGAACCTCCCGGTCCATCCAGCTCCGGAACCTCTCGCGGTCCTCCTGTTGAGCCTGCACGATCACCTGGAAGCGATGCTCCTGGTCGCTCCACAGGTCCAGCAACGCCTGGTGATGTTCTTGGTGGAGGACCGCGAGGGATGAGATAACATCCGCAAACGGCGTACTTGAAGTGAAGTGAAGTGAAGTGAAGTGACATGTGGCCAAGTATGGTGACCCATACTCGGAATTTGTGCTCTGCATTTAACCCATCCAAGTGCACACACACAGCAGTGAACACACACACTGTGAACACACACCCGGAGCAGTGGGCAGCCATTGCTGCGGCGCCCGGGGAGCAGTTGGGGGTACGGTGCCTTGCTCAAGGGTCCCACCTCAGTCGTGGTATTGAGGGTGGGGAGAGCGCTGGACATTCACTCCCCTCACCGACAATCCCTGCCAGACCTGAGATTCGAACCCATGACCTTTGGGTTACAAGTCCGACTCTCTATCCATTAGGCCACGACTGCCCCACTTGACGGAGTTTGCATGACAGCGGCGGCTCTCCTGCTTCCTTCCTGGGTTTCGGCACCAGTGTAACAAAGTTCAAGGTTATAGGAAGGAAGAGGACAGGGTCGGCTTGACTGAGACTTGTGCTTTATTTGATAATGCCAGAAAACAAACAAACAGAATATCGCGTTCCACGCGCTTCACTCCAGTATACAATCTTCACCAACGTAGTGACTTCTCTCCAGTGTCGTCAGCCCTGCACGAGTCCTCAGTCAATTCAATTCAATTCAATTCAAAATTGATTTATTGGCATGACTGTAAATCATACAATATTGCCAAAGCATACATAAAACAATAATAAAAACATCTGTATAATAGAAGAAAATAATATAAAATATTATAATGCTATCAAATATTATAACATAACTTAAACTTAAATTAATAGAACATAACACAATAGAACATGTCTGAACATTTGATCCCACAGTGGTTAAACAAATATATACACACACACATTCTGAGGGTCACTGTGGTGGACGGTAGGGAAACACACTGAGGTCAGACACACACATTACACACATTCACCTGCTGTCTCTCAGGCTGTGGCACATCCACACGTATCTCGCAGCCAGTGCTGCTGTCCGTCCCTCTCCTAATATTAACTTTATTTTTTCTACTTCCTTAATGGCTGTAAAGTTCTTTATTACATTACTGAATTTTGTGAAGTAGAGATCTCTAATTGATATGTATTTGTGGCAGTGAAGGAGGAAGTGCATCTTTGTCTCGATCTCTCCTGTCCTGCAGTGAACACACACCCTTTGCTCTCTGGGTAACCAGCGCTTTCTGTGTCTGCCGGTCTCGATGGCTAGACTGTGCTCACTGAGCCTGCACTTGGTCAGGATCCGTCTCTGCAGTCTGTCTCTCTCACTTTGCGTCTCACTTCCAACTGGCTTTTATGCGGTCTCTAGAAGCCAATTACTGAAATAAGACACAGGTGTTTGTCATTTGCACTTAACCCACTTACTCACCGCTCGTTTCCAAACTCTCTCTCCCGTTGCAAACCTCGCGGAACCACGCCTCCCCCGCCACAGTAGCATTGTGCTCTTTTCTCAGACTCAATGATAAGTAGGACTGCAATTTGTCATAGTAGATTTTTAATGATAGAATAGAATGGAGAATAAAATGATTTGCGAGACTACCACAAAATATATATACATATATATATATAAAATATCTAAAGACAAATATATTTTATGCATCTATTAAACAAAAGCAACAAGCACAACAATATAAAAGAAAATCGATTTACCGGCACAACCATAGGTGTGTGTAAGGCTGACTGTTGCTGCTTCTGATTGAATTTAGAGAGAAAATCTGCCCATAACTGCTGGTCTAGGATCAGTTTTTTTCTCCGTCATAATAGCATATTGGCAAAACAAATTTAGCCAGTGCTTATCTGTGTTTGTGCTCTGGAGAGCATCAAAGTTTTCTATTTTCAAAACGTTTTTGCAACTTTGAGCAATGTAGCGAATCACGAGCCTATCTGTTGATTTCTTGAACGCAATGACCAAAAAGATGTGTTTACGTTAGAATCCACTCACCGCCTCTTGAAGCACGTGTGAAATCAGTCCAATGGTGTGACATTATAGGCGGGTGACGTCACGACCAGGAAGGTATAAATCCCCCAAACCAAACAGGCAAAATGGCACCAAATCCTCCTTCCCCAGTTTATCTCCAACGTGTTTTGTGTTATGGAAATAAATTCACCCTCAATGCTTGTGACCACGTCATTGTGCTGCTGTTCTGTTGGTGACACAATCTCACCTTCAGACAGACTATCTGGACTATCATGGACACGATGTTGAAGATGCTCCTGCATCTGCTGGTCCTCAGAAGAGGGAAGGAGGCTTAGAGCTGCTAGGAGGTTCCTGATCATCACAATCCTCTACATTATACGTGTGATGTACTGTAGAGAAATTTGATCTAAAGATGAGAATATAAATGTCTCTACAAACTCCCCACATAAGTAATATTGGAGTTTCCTGCCTTATACTCTCACATTCCTCAAATGTCAATAAACGCATCACAGAAAACATTCTGCATTTTTAAATTTTTAATAAAACATTGTTTAGTATGTTTTTAAAGCTATTTTAAATATGAGGACTCATGAAATGTCCTCATATTTCATTGTTACGTCATAATACCAGTGTAATACCCATGTCATTATACAAATTTGTGTCCTCATAAATTACAAAAATGCACGCACACACACACACACACGTTTATAGTCACTGATGAACATAGAATAAACACTTTCCTTTCTTTCCTTTGACGGACAAACACACAGGCTTGGAAGAGGACACGGAACTTGAGGATAAGAGACTTGGGTGAGGAAACGAACAGCAGACTTCAGATAAAGAACAATCCAGGAGAACATAAGGCAAGTCTAAGACAAGAGTACAACATTGTGTGTGTGTGTGTGTGTGTGATGATCGATGGTGATCGTGACTGGGTTATTGCTGACAATGAACAGGTGAGCATAATGAAGGATGATGGGAAATGTAGTTCGGAGGAGGTGACAGAGCTGGTGACCGTGACAGTTATAATGAACAAATAGGCTAACCCCAAATAAATAAGTAAATATATAAAACATATGTTGGTTACTTAATTTGATAAAATCAAAAATAATTATTCCAAATATAACAATGCATGATTATAAGGCAGAAGAAGGCATTATAAGGAGATTTTCCCAAAATGGAGGTAATGGGTTAAACTTATTTCTCATATTTAATCTCTGTTATATAAAATGTATTTTTATATGTTTATATGTTATATAAAATATTATTTTTACATAATACTTAGCTGATATTGTTTTTAAACATTATACAAAATCTATCATGCCAAGACATTGTAAGAATCCCTTGATAAAGAGAAACCATCAGTGAAGAAAGAAGTTAAAGCTTTGGTCAGCACAGACACATCACCATTTAGACCTAGTAAAAACAAATGTAAACACTTGGATTTTGAAGGGATGGTGTTTCATTTTGTGAGTTCATATATAACTTACTATACCTTAGAGTAAAAAAGGCAAAAAGACAAAAAAAAATCTTAAATATATCTATTTTTATATTTATTCTACAAACAAATATTTGGTAATTGTAATGTCAGTAAATTTAGTGGAATATCTGTCTATAGTGAACCTAAGATGTGATTCACACAATCTTTTTCACTGGACTGTCTGTTGATATCTGTCACGATTGCATCCCCTGCACCAGATCTCCCGAACCGCCAGAGGGAGCCCTCACCCGAGTGTTAGTTTCCATTTGGACTCCATTTCTCATGCACCCACATACCTGGGACTGATTGCTCATGCACCTGCCACCAATCATCTTATCACTCACCCACTATAAAACACACAAACACACACTCAGCTCCGTGCGAAGTCTTGATCAGCCACGGTTATCATTTGGACTGTTATTCTGGACTGTGATTCTTGCTGCCTGCCTCTATTCCTGCCTGTTATTGTTTATCCCTGCCTGCCGCCTGCCTCGACCCATTGCCTGTCTCAGTTTACCCAGTCTGTCGCCCGCCTCGATCCTTTGCCTGTTTACTGTTTCATGATTTCCCAATTGCCCAAGTTGTTGAATAAACTGCAAATGGATCAATACACTTCTGACTCCTCACAGAAGACTTCGCCAATAAGCGATCCAGCAGCCATTGTTCAACTATTGACGGAGTTATCAGCCCAGGCCAGCCAGCTGGCGGTGCACCAACATCAACTGGCCCGTTTGACTTCCTTAACGGAGGATTTGGTGAGATCGCTGCAAGGCCTCAATCTCCAGCCTGCTTCTCCGCCAACCACCGCACCACCAACGCCCAGCCATCCTCCAGATAATCCTACCAACACCGCGAGTCCTCGACTGGCTTTTCCCAAGAAATTTGATGGCGCTTCCAACAGGTGCAAAGGCTTCTTATTACAATGCTCTCTGTTCATCAATCAGAAACCTGCCCTGTACACCACCGATACAAGTAAGATTGCCTTTGTTTGTTCACTTCTGACGGGTAAAGCTTTGGAATGGATTACTGTCTGGAGGGCCAACGGGACCAGTTTTCACTCATTCGATCATTTCATGCAACACTTCTGAGAGGTGTTTGAGTGTTCCAGCAGTGGCCGCAGCGCGGGTGAACAGTTGCTTGCTTTGACCCAGAGCTCTAGCACAGCGGCTGAATACACATTAACCTTCCGCACACTTGCTGCTCAAACTGACTGGGTTGAGGACACCCTCAAGCTATTATATCGTCGTGGTCTGAATCAAGTTCTCCAAACAGAAATGGCCTGTCGCGATGAGGGTCGCTCCTTGAACAAATTCATGGACTTAACGATTCAGATCGACAACTTTATGCGATCACGTCGCCCAGCTCAAGTCACGGCTACCCCAGTCTCTCCTCTCATGGGAGATCCTGAACCCATGCAGCTTGGCTACACACACCTAACACCTGAAGAACGAGAACGCCGAGCACAACATCACCTCTGCATGTACTGCGGTCAGTCCGGTCACTACAAGTCCTCTTGCCCAGTGAGACCCACCACAGGCAGCAACAAAGCGGTGAGTAAGCCGATTCAATCTATCCATTGTGTTAAAGTGCCAGTTAAAATAATCAGCGGCAGTAAGATTATAACAGTGGAGGGGCTATTAGACTCAGGGGCAGCAGGCAATTTCATTTCCAAAGAATTCGCTGACAAACATAATCTCGCTCTAACACCCTGTACTTCTCGCTTGGCAGTGGAGGCGCTAGACGGTAGGCCGATCGGAGAGGGCCGAATCACACACATTACCGGCCACCTACAGATGCAAACCGGTCTGCTTCATCAGGAAACTCTGCAGTTCTATGTCATCAACTCACCTATTCACTCACTAATTCTGGGACTACCCTGGTTACGCCGCCATGACCCCCGCATTTCCTGGAGAAGTGGAGAACTTGTTCAGTGGAGCGCGTCTTGTCATCAGAGCTGCATCATGCCCAAATCGTTCATTCCTGTCAGCACCATCTCTCTCACACAACCCAAGCCCGAGGTTCCTGGACTACCCAATGAATATGCCGATCTCTACGAGGCTTTCAGCAAGGTCAAAGCATCACAACTACCTCTGCATCGTTCCTGGGACTGTTCTATTGAGCTCCTTCCTGGCACTACACCACCCAAGGGAAGGATTTTCCCTCTGTCCCAGCTCCAGTCTGACGCCATGAAGAAGTACATAGAGGAGGAATTGGCCAAGGGATTCATTCGACCTTCCAAATCACCAGCCTCTGCCGGATTTTTTTTCATCAAGAAGAAAGATGGAAGCCTCAGACCTTGTATTGATTATTGTGGCCTTAATGACATCACCGTGAAGTTCAGGTATCCCTTTCCATTAGTTCCTGCAGCCCTGGAACAACTCCGCCAGGCCAGATACTTCACTAAACTAGACCTGCGCTCTGCCTACAATTTAATTCGCATCAGAGAGGGGGATGAGTGGAAGACAGCCTTTTCTACATCCACTGGGCACTACGAATACTCCGTTATGCCGTTCGGCCTTGCCAACAGTCCGTCTGTATTCCAGTCTATGATCAACGACGTGTTCAGAGATATGCTGGATAGATGGGTGGTGGTTTACATCGATAACATCCTCATCTACTCAAATTCCATGGAAGAACACATCCAAAACGTCCGTGCCGTCCTACGTCGTCTCATCCAACATCAATTATATGCAAAGGCAGAGAAGTGTGAGTTTCATCAAACCAAAACTTCATTTCCGGGTTATGTTATCAGTGAAGAGGGAGTGGCTATGGACGATCTAAAGGTCAGAGCGGTGCTGAACTGGCCCCAGCCTCAGTCTCTTAAGGAGCTTCAACGTTTCTTGGGCTTCGCAAACTTCTATCGGCGGTTCATCAGGACCATCAGCATCGTGGCAGCACCCTTGACATCCATGACCCGTCGCAACTCGTCTTCACTCACGTGGTCTCCCAAGGCTTTGTCAGGCGTTCCAAGAGTTAAAACACTGCTTCACTACGGCTCCCATTATCCACCATCCAGACCCTAGTAATGCCTTTATCGTGGAAGTGGATGCCTCCAGCACAGGAATTGGAGCGGTGCTCTCACAGCGACACGAGCCATCTAACAAGATGTTTCCCTGTGCTTACTTCTCGAGGAAGCTTTCCTCCGCTGAGCGTAACTACGACGTGGGAAATCGTGAGGTGCTTGCCATGAAAGCAGCCATGGAGGAGTGGCATCACTGGCTCGAGGGGGCTCAGCTGCCTTTCACTGTACTAACCGATCACAAGAACCTAGAATACTTGAAGTCTGCTAAACGTTTAAACCCTCGTCATGCCAGGTGGGCGCTCTTTTTCACTCGCTTCCATTTCACTGTCACGTACCGTCCCGGTTCCAAAAACACCAAAGCCGACACACTTTCGAGAATCTATGAGGGCAACGAACAGACCAGCACCACCGAAACCATTCTCCCCGCAAATCTGCTGGTAGCGCCGGTCCAATGGGACATCTCCAACGAGATTGACCTGTCAAACACCCAGACACCACCACCACCCGAATGCCCTCCAGAGCTCGTATACGTCCCAGAACAACACAGAGACAAACTGCTACATCACGTCCATGACAGTCCTAGCTCTGGCCACCCTGGTATCACCGCCACACTCCAACTAGTGAGGAATAAATATTGGTTTTCCTCCATCTCCGAGGATACAGCTCGCTTCGTGTCCCACTGTATCACCTGCAATACGACCAAACCATCACACCAAGTCCCAGCCAGTTTTGCTCCACCCACTACCCATTCCACAATGCCCCTGGTCACACATAGCAATAGACTTTGTCACGGATCTTCCCAACTCACAGGGCAACACGACCATACTGACCGTAGTAGACCGCCTCTCTAAATCATGCCGTTTGATTCCCAGCCAAAACTGCCCACTGCCATGGAGACCGCTGAGACTCTTTGCAATTTTTTATTCAGATTTTATGGTCTTCCAGAGGACATTGTGTCCGACAGGGGTCCTCAGTTCACCTCCAGTGTCTGGTCAGCTTTCTTCCGCCTCCTCAACGTTAACATCAGTCTTACCTCCGGGTACCACCCAAAATCCAATGGTCAAAGAACGGTTGAATCAAGAACTGACTCGCTTCCTCAGAGCCTATTGTCACAGCCACCAATCCGACTGGAGCCGCTACCTCATGTGGGCCGAGTACGCCCAGAACTCACTACAAAAACCAACCACAGGTCTCACTCCATTCAAATGTGTGCTAGGATTTCAACCTCCGCTATTCCCGTGGTCAGGAGAGCCTTCCGAGCTGCCAGCAGTCAACGAGTGGTTACAACGAAGCAAGAAGACATGGAACCGTGCCCACATTCACCTACAGAGAGCCGAAAGACAAGAGATCCAGGCCAACCGCCATCGCCGCCCTGGTCCCAAATACACCCCTGGTCAATGGGTCTGGCTGTCCACCCGGGATCTCCTCCTTCGGCTGCCGTGCAAGAAACTCAGTCCTAGGTTTGTGGGTCCATTCAAAATTATTAGACAAATTACACCAGTTATAAATACATTTATTTAAAACTAAGTACTTCAAATCCATTAACATATTTATTGACATTTCACTTATTACTAACATTTCACTTATTACTGATATAAAATTATAATTAAACTTTATTTGGAGTATTTCTTTATTGCATAATGTACATTTCTTAATATTATGCCTAAAAGTTTTTTTATATCACTATTAATAAGGATTGATCTTTGTATATCAGTCTTAAATGCAATATATTTAAAGTGTACCTAAAGTATACTTGCAATAGTTCCACTTTAGCACAATCAAATATATATAAATAATATGTAAGGAATCACCAACAACATTTTGGACCCTTTAACTGTGTTGATGCCTTTGTACTCAATTATAAACAGTTTCTATCCGAGAGAGGAAACTTGATAAATGAAGCTTTATTAAGTTTATGAGGTTGAATGTAAGGTACGAATAATATCAAGATATTTGAAATCAGAGAATACTTTTTTCCTGAAACATGGACATTTGCTACATGATCATCTTTGACATGCAAGCATGCACATATCTGTACACTGAGGTGGAGACAGGAGTCATATAACCATTTTGTATGAGCATAACCATGAGCATTACAGCAATGACTTTACATGTGCCTGTTTAGTCTTTGCATATACAAACTACAGTCTTTCCACTGTTGATCCAAGGATTGCAGTAGCTGGATCAGCATCTCGACTGTTGTTGATTTTTAAATTGACAATAATCGTGCAATGTGTTTAAACTTTTCTAATTGAATATCCTGGATCTCTGATCATTCTATGTCTAAGATGTTAAGGATAACTTGTCTCAGTCTCTCTCTAAATTATCCAAACAAAATGTATTCTAATTTACTCAGAATATTTAAAGAGTTACATAAGTATATTTACTAACTAACAGAATATATTATTTGGACCTCCCATTAAAAACAGTAAAGACAGTAAACTACAAAGAAAATATTACAATTTTCAAAACAAAATGTGTCTTTAGATTAACAAAAATTATTGTAGGCAATTCCTCTTGGTTTCAGAGCAATGCCTCTGTGTGCTCAGTTTTCTGTGAAGAAAGACATTGTAAATTACCAACTTGCATTGTATTTTAGCAGTATGAAGACACTTTTATGTGCTTTTACAGTTTTTATTACACATTTCTTTAGACTCAAACATAATCTGCAATACTCATGCTTCTTCATCACTTGCCTTTATTTCTTGAGACACAGAAAGTTGAGCTTCTCCTCACAGTCTCTGTTTTCCCATCGCTCCGTCTTGACGTTTCGGGCTCCACACCGGTACGGCTCAGGTGGGCATGAGGGCAGGTTGTTCTGAGCGTTCTTCTCATTCAGCCAGTTCCAAGTTCCATGCAGAAAGCGCAGGCCTGTCCACACACTGTCTGTCTGAGTATTGTTGGTCTCATTCTTAATCTGATTTACTGGCCACTGAAAATTAAAATAGGCCAGATCAGTGTAGTAAGTCCTGCAGAACTCCAGAGCTTCCTCCCATGTCTTATTCTCCTGCACCAGAACGAAATTCTCATAGCAGAAGAAAGGAAATGTATTCGAACATGATGTGTTTGTCCAAAGACGCTGATCAGCAACTGCACAAAATGGAGGATTTTTAAATAAGTATTCTGTAGCTGAAGTATTTGTGTCCTCATACTTCAGTGACTTGCACACATTTTCCTGGCTGTTGATCCAACTATTGCTGTATGTTCCTCCAGCTGCCTCTTCAAGCATCTGAAGATCCTCTTTGTTAGAGACTATAGACAGGTTTTTATAAAACGTTTTGCACTGATTCTGAGCAAAAGTGCAGTTCATTGCAGTGGTCACATAAATGTGCACTTTAACTCCAATCCTGCCTGTTGCCAGTCCATAAAAGGCAAACAGGAAAAGTCCAGTGAGAGTCAGCTTCATCTCTGTAGTGAGCTGGTTTGGTTTAAGGATGGTTGAGCACAGTTCATCACAGTTCATCACCTTCACTGGGCTGCTCACACAGAACATTCAAACAGCAGCATCATCTGTTTTGTTTACTTAAAGAAGTTGAGAAGTCAGACATGTGTCATCCTGAAAAGACTTTGCTATTTAATATCTTTAATACAATTTTTTTATTAGCTTTGGTACTATTTTCACATGAAATGTGTATATTTTCAAAACTCTCAACAATCCAACTGAACACACTTGTAAAACTGCTAGCCAATCTTTCAAAACCTGATCTCTTGCTTTCATTACAAATATATACATTTTCAGTCAACCATTGTTTCAAAACACAAGATTATTGTACTGTGTAATGAGAACATTTGGTTTAATCACCGAAACACAACATTACACATCTTTTAACAATCAGTTCATACAGTAGATACATGTTTGAAATCACCTTTGTTGGTGACTTAAAGATGTTGCAATAATATCTGCTATAGATTTTATGTTAGAAAATACACTTACATTACCTAACTTATGTAAAATCCATAATGTTTGTAATGGTATTCAGTGTGTTATTAAAGGCACAATATGTACGATTTTTGGATTAACCTTTAAATGCATACCTCGCATAGTTAGTACCTTCTTCGTATTCCTCAATCAATTCATTAAAAACAAAAAAATCATAAAAATTAGAATGCCGTTTTTAAATGTTTTTTAAGTGTTTCTAACAATAAGGAAAAGAAATATACATCACATGTATTCAAGCAAAATAAATACACAATTTATAATATAGTAATTCAACAACAACCTGGAGTAAATATGTTTGGGAAAATGTGCTAATTTTCAATTGAACAAAATGGTAAGTTGGTTCTCGATACTTCAAAATGTGTCTACAAAATATTAAAATGTTGGGATGGAATTTCATTGCTTTATTTGTATTTTGTTAATATTAATTCAGTTGAAACAGATTATTCAATATGTTACATACTGTGCATTATTTGGATAAAATGAGGTAAAAAGATCACACTGAATTAAATTTAATGTAAATTTGTAATTTATGCACACATGAAAAAAGGATAACAAAGCAGGCATTACACTGCATTTTAAACTGGCTGTATCAATAAATTAATACATACTATATTTATTACAATAATAATAAAGCATAAGATCCATAATGCAGCATACATGAAAGAGCAATAAAACAAAATGTTACAAATTTTGCTACATGAAAGTTCTATTGATTTTAGCCTAAAATTCTGACTTAAATCAATACAGGCAATATAGGAAGCAGTTTGAATGTTTTATTTTCTGACAAATATATTTGTATTCAAAAACACTATGATAAATGAAAAAATTACAATATTTTTAATAACAAGCTTTACACTAAATTCATGGTTACAAGTGTTAATGTACATCAAGTCCAATCCTGTTGATTTGAATTATTTGCATGCAAAATGGTTGAGGAAATACAAACAGACTGAGTTTTCATTGGACTATGTACAAATATATTCAGGTTCAGACTTTACAAAGATCAAACCACACATAAAGAAAACACATTTCATTATTTAAAAAAAAGCAATTTTTCTCCTCTCATGTTTATAAATGAAGACTTCAGAATCAGATGCAAAAAACTGTAAAACCATCTGACATTTTATCTTTAAAAAGAGCATCTTTATTACTCCTATGTTTAGGTTCAGTAAATTTACTTTAATGGCAATAAAAAAAATGTATTAGTCAGTTATTGAAATGCCTTCTTTTCAAAAACATCTCTGATAAGAGTAAAATTAAATACATAAAAAAGCTCATTAGAGGTTTTTGCATCTGCAGTCTTCAAAGGCATTACACCAAATCACATGAAAGGGCAATATTTCTTCCTTGGCTGATTTTGGTTGTTTGTTAAATATCAGTTGCTGTGAAAATGACACAGCAAACAAATCTGTTGTTAGCATTGTTTTGCATCCATTTCTGCATGCAAAGAATTTCCACATGCACAATCCTTATTCAAATGAGAGAAATGATGATTTGCCTTTGTCTACATTTACATTTCTTAGCATGAAAATGATGTCATCAGTTATTGCACCTTAGATAATCAGTGCTGAGACACATTACTCGCTCAGATACCTTTCACAATGATGGAAACTAAAAAGAAAAAAAAAACATTTTTTATTCAAAGAAATATTTTTTAATGTGGTCACATCACTTTTCACCATGCAAATATGCCTAGTTTTTAGTGTAGATTTTGTTTTCAGATTATTTTAAACTAAAATATTACTCCAGTAGATAATATGTTTGGCTTTCAATCGTCTTTAAATCAACACAACTGATACAGTAGACGCTGTTGTATCAGCAATAAGTTGGATGACGATGTAGGATTTTGTAGGATTTGCCTGTTCCATGTCAGCAGCTCAGTGAGGTTGATAAACTGTTCAGTGCTCAGCCATCCTTAAACCAAACCAGCTCACTACAGCAGAGATGAAGATCGCTCTCACTGGATTTAGCCTGTTTGTCCTTTATGGACGGACTACAGGAGAGTACACTCTAAAAAATGCTGGGTTAAAAACAACCAGCAAGTTGTGCATAAAACAACCAGTGGTTGGGTTAAATGTTTGCCCAATGTGCTGGGTAGTTTTATTTAACTCAACTGTTGTATAAAAATTACTGTATTGCTTGCTTAAAATGAACCCAAAATATGCTGGAAATTAACATTTATTAATATGTTTAATAAATGAGCATTTATTAATAAGATAATGAATAATAAACAATAAACATTTATTAAATTGCTTATTAATAAATGTACACCTTTTGATTATTATTGTTGCCTCTAGTAATTATGTGTCTGATTTTTAAATTCTCATCTATTTTGGATTCATTTTAAGCAAGACATATAGTCATTTTTAATCAGTAGTTGGGTTACATAAAACTACCCAGCAGGTTGGGCAAACATTTAACCCAACCACTGGGTTAAAACAACCCAATTGCTGGGTTTGTCCATTTTCAACCCAACTTGGGTTGTTTTTAACCAAAAATTTTTTAGAGTGTACACATTTAATGACCACTCCAATGACCTGGAATGATGCTTATACATACTGTACTAAAAACTATATATGTCCATCATTACTATTAAATAGGAACCCCAAGCAGCAGAAGGAAACATCTCTGAAACTTGGAATCAGATTTCTTAAAAGTTTTTTCTGTTTTTCTATTAGTCATGATGACTGTGTATACGCTGAACGTACTTTCTTCTGTTAAAACAACTTTAAATTGAGGCTTGTGCCTGTGAATTTGACTTGGAAAGATGCCTTTTAATGCTGTAAGTTAAAGTTGCCCAGCGCAACAGCACAGTATAAATAAATGAGACCTGATGAAATACTGTCAAAGATTCCAAAACAGATGGTGCGTGAAACAAAGACTGTGAAGAGATGCTCAAACATAATCTGCTACTAGAAAAGTGTGTGAGAAACAGATTTATTGAAGTTTTTCCCATTAATATCCTCTCTGAACTGATAACAAATATCACTTTCAGTGGTCTTAGTCTTTACATGCATCAACAATTAAATGCTGATTTAAACGAAATGTAAGCCACCAAAAGTTTGCATATTTTTTAATATTTAGAAACAATTTACAACTTATTAAACTATAATGTTTTTTTGTTTTTTTTCTCTCTGAACAGAGTGCTTGGTCCAAGGATAACTTGCAAGTTGATGTAACTCTTGGTTTGATATATAACTTTTTCCTTGCTCTTGATCATAAACATATAGTACATGTTAATATTTAGATTAAGAGATCAACAGTGTGTCATCTACAGTAAGCAGACAAGTAGGCTAAATATTAAACATATTTTCAACATATAGATACAGGGAGTGGTAGGGAGACGTCTCTTCCACTGGAGATGTTCTGAGATTAATGGGGCGAAGCATCTGTGATGGGTGGCTCCCAGCTGATGACCTTGTGGCTCACCCATTGGCACTGGCAGAGGTGCGACAGGCAGAAATGCCTTGCAGGTATTAAGGACCTGTGCTTCTATCTAAGTTTTGCTAGATCACCAGTGACTACCGAGAATAGGTCAGGGAAGACTGACTGACGGCAGGAAAGACTGCAGCAGGGGTGGACGGGCTAGTTACCCTTTTCCACACGCCCATGAAGAGTCTTTTCACTTCACGGACACCCTAAGAAACTACAAGCATGTTACGAAAAAGTCATCCCAGCAGTCCAATTCGGACGGATAACACGGAACAGACCGGAAGGACAATGACTAACGATTTAAAGATTCTTAGAAAGTGCAGCTGTGGATGGTACGAAGTAACAACGCAATGCAGCTTGCGCATCCATCAAGGGAAGACAAAGTGCGGGGGGAGAATTAATTTGCGAACTTGCCCTGCTTTAGCAGGTGAGACAAGGAGGACTCAAAGCCCATTTGAGAACTATAATGTTCTCATCTTAATCACAGTCAAGGCTGGTGTAGGAATTAACACATTTTATTTCTCCAGTAGTCTCCCTCCACTTCACACATGCATTTCAACACACTTAACTTCTTTTCTGTTGTGTCCCCCAAAACCCTTAACTATGTTTTCCTGCCCCCTAGTGTCTATAATTAACATCACATTAAACATTACAAGAACCACAATGCTGTTGAATCCACTATTGCATTTTGAGTAACTTTAATGAATTATGTACGAAAATTTATGCACAAAATACATTTAACATTATCACATAAGAAATGTACTGTAAGTCCTGATCAGCTGCAGGTGTCAAAAATGATATCTCATTATAATGTCCTATGAGTTCTAACCCAGTTTATATAATAAGTTAATATACAGAATGGAGACATGGTGTGAGTGAATATGATGTGGAAGAAACAGGACACCATAAGCCAGGGATGGTCAACGTCGGTCCTGGAGTGCTGTCCTGTAGAGTTTAGCCTTGATAAAAACTCATCTGCCTGTAGCCTTAGAGCAAATTCCAATCAGAGTTTTTGCACCCTTAAAGGGGGCTCCGAGAAGGGGACGCCATTAAAGGGGTGTTCCAAACAAAAGTAAACAACCGAATCCCTTCACGAAGGGCAGCCATACATGCGATAGTCACATCGAGGAAGTAATTTTATTATTTATTGTCATGTGACCCAGCGAATACTCGTGATTCATTCATTTTAAAGGTAGATCGCGGGAGAGTTCGAGTTAACGTCCAAACATAGCAATTCAAGTTGTTGTTGTTTTTTTTTCTCTTGATAGGCCTATTTCACACATTTTGTCATGTTATGTTTAAATAAGTTTCATAGGTTAGAAATGTGTTGAGTAATGCAGTGTCCAAAGATAAGATGACGGCAAGTTTTAAAGTTGAGAACAGAGAAATACACTCACACACACATAACATATTTTAAAATACTATGTATCTCTATTTGCAACAGTTATGTTAACATTAAGAAATTTCTGTCGTAAGAACGGCTCGGCTGAAGATAAAAAGTCTCAAACACCAGTCAATTATTCACTACAGAAAAAGTGAAAGTAAAAACGGACAGAGCTTTTGACTCATACTTTTACTGTAATCTCGATCAAAATATTGAGGACAAGGCTAAATAATGCCAACTTTTCTTGCAGTATAAGTTAAGTAAGTGTAAATTTAGTTTTTAGTTTAAAATAAGTAGCCTAAAAGTACACTTAATAAACTTAATTTTTCTAAGGGCAGGCTGTCAAAATGAAAAGTGATAAAGCGTAACTTAGAGGGATAGTTCACCCAAAAATGAAAATTTTATGTTTATCTGCTTACCCCCATGGCATTTAAGATGTAGGTGACTTTGTTTCTTCAGTAGAACACAAATGATGATTTTTAACTCCAACCGTTGCCGTCTGACAGTCGTATAATGCATGGCAATGGGAACTCAATCTATATGAGTCAAAAAAACATGCACAGACAAATCCAAATTAAACCCTGCGGCTCGTGACGACACATTGATGTCCTAAGACACGAAACGATCGGTTTGTGCGAGAAACCGAACAGTATTTATATCATTTTTTTATATCGAACAGTATTTTACTAAGCATTCGCTTAGTGAGGTCTGATCGCGCTCTGACAATGACAGTGATGTCTCGCACTCATTGAAGTATATGCGTGAGACATCACTGTCGTTATCAGAGCGCGATAAGACCTCACTAACCGAGTGCTGAACGCAGTTGGACACATTATTTGACTGACAGACCGCAACGGTTGGAGTTAAAAATCATAATTTGTGTTCTACTGAAGAAACAAAGTCACCTACATCTTGGATGCCCTGGGGGTAAGCAGATAAACATCAAATTTTAATTTTTGGGTGAACTATCCCTTTAAAACTTATCTCACGTGTAAAACATTTGTAAAGATAATAAATAGTACTTTATTGGCTATTTTATTTGATTTTGATCATTGACCACTACAGTGGCACAATCAATAATTATAGTAAAATAAAATAACATTGTTCTGTAATGGAAAACATCATTCAAACTGTCATATATTCCCCATGTCTTGTCTGGACTTTTGTTATATTTCCTGTCTTGTGTGCCATGTTTGTAGTTCATTGTAGTTTTTCATGTTGATTAGTCTGCCAAAGTGTTACTTGTTACCTTGTTAAGCTTGTTTCCCCCTGTGTATATATAGGCCTTGTGTTTCTCTTGTGCTTTTTGTCAGTCGATGTTTGGAGTTTCTTGTGTTCGGATGTTCCATTGTTTGGTGTTCCCAGTGTTTTCCCTGTTTTGGACTTGTTTTAGTTTGTTTATTATAAATAACTCTCTTGCACTTAAATCATCGCCTTTGCCTTACTCACTTTCCTAAAATTACACAAACTGCATTTCCTAACCAAATACAATCAATCAAACAATATCAATGGAATGTGAGGTGTAATCCAATTCATGTCTATTCATTAAAGCCTTGTGTCTTCCGCCCCCTTGTGAGTGTTACATCTTCTTACATATCTGTGCTCCTTTTACTCACTCCTCCCTTTCTGTATATACTAAAATACTGAGGTAGCAACACAGAATTTAGATAGTTGACAAAACTAAATAAATGAGGTCAACTACAAACTTTTGTTAAATTTATGGTCTTTATATATTTAATGTCTGATTTTTATCTCTATAATAATATGGACTTCAACTTTTCATTAAGATCTATGTGCAGTTTAAATGACAGTCAAATACAAAATGCAAATCTCATAAATTTACTAATCCATGCAAAATATCCACAATCAACAAAGTACACCGTATCTAAGGTAAAACAGAAACAAACATGAACAAAGAATGTGAACTTGTAAAATGATTGTAAAACATGAAAATATGCAGGATATTTACGTGAATCGAGAACGAACAGGTGTGCAACTAACCAAAGCGACTGACCCTTAATACCAGAGGAGATAGTGACCTCTGGTGTTGACTAAAGTTGCTGTGATGGATGCCAAACAAGGAGAAAAGTATGAAGGGCAGCAACTGCACAATTAAGAATCTCAGATAAAAGTCAGCAAGAGACAGAAATTATTAGGCTACAGTTATGGGTCTCAGATTCCTCCATCTCTTGACAGCATAAGACTTATATTACATATAATAGATAGCGTTGTTATAACATGTTTTGTTTTTAGCACCTGCATCTGCAATATATTTGAAGTACAATATAGGCTTATATTATAAAATTCTACTACTGGAGTGGGTTGAAACACCAATCGAAAGCATGGACATTTTAACATAACATTAAATTCAAATTGAAAATAATTATGCCATTCCCTGTCACCCACCTGCATATATTGTAATATGTTTAAACAAGGAAGCATTTAATTCAAAACAAATAAAAAGCAAATAAAATAAGAAACAAATGTATAAATACCTAAAACATAAGTAACTAACATCCATGGTGAATAACTTTTATTTTATGAAGACACAATTTTAAGTACTTTTATGTTTTGAGGTTGTCAACATGCATTCAGTGTCAAACATATCTGCAAATGAACTGAAAACAGTTCTCACATGATGCTTCATCACTTGCCTTTATCTTTAAAAACAAAGAAAGTTGAGCTTCTCCTCACAGTCTCTGTTCTCCCATTGCACTTTCTGGGCGTTGCAGGCTCCACAACGGTACGGCTCATGTGGGCATGAGGGCAGAGTGATGTCGGTCTCAAAAATATTCTCCTTGCTCACCCAGAACCATTCTCCAGCTAGGAAACGCATGCCTGTCCACACACTCTCTGTCTTGGCATTACTCAGATCTGGTATCACCTTAGAATCCAAGTAGGCCAGATCAATGTAGTTGGACCGGCAGTACTCTAGAGCTTCCTCCCATGTCTTTTTCTCCTTCACCAAAATCAAGTTCTTAGAGCAGAAAAAAGGATGCGTACTTGTACACAACCAGTTAGGAAACCCACACAATGCAGTCCATAAAGGTGGGATTCTTGCTTCCTCATAGTTCATTAATGTGCATGAGTTTTCAGTTTTCTGAATCAGTGAACTGAACCAACTCTGGTTATAAGCTCCTCCAGCTGCGTTTTGTACCATTTGGATGTCCACCTCACCGTTGATTGTAGACAGGTCTGTATGATATGTTTGACAATACTTTCGAGCTTCAGTGCAGGTCATTGGAGTGGTCACATAAATGTGCACACTAATTATACCTGTTGTTTGCCTGTAAAGGACAAACAGAAAAAGTATAGTGAGAAATAACTTCATCTCTGCTTTGCTCTGTTGTGCGCTGGTTTGGAGTTTAAGGATGGTTGGGCGCATTTTTATTCCTCTCACAGGGTGTTGACATAGACATGCAAATCCTATAGACTCATCATCAAGGGGAATTTATCCCCGGGCATCATGAGTGACAATTATACAATCACTTCACAGGGATCGACTTTTTTGATGGATTTATTGAGGTGCAATCTGTTGAGATTTATCTTGTTCAATCCAAAGTTTAGACTTAAAGTGTTTAGTGATGTATTTGTGAATCTTTGATATAGCAATAATAACAGTATATATGTTTGTCTATGGTCCATCTAATAACAAAAAAGTACTCAAGCAGCTTCTCATGTTACATCTTACTATTTTATTTACTGAAATGTTTGGAAACCCCATTGAAACAAATACAGCATGTTTTTATTCAGTTGCAATATTTGTTCTTAAGGCAGAACATAGTAGGTCAGATCCTCTCCAAAAAATAATGGCTTGTTGCATAATATGACATTTACCCTCAGTGATCGAACAGTGGCCTTCAAATACATGAGCAGAAGTTTTACTAAAATGTCTTAAATTTCAGAATAACATAATGGGTATGTAAATAACATTCAGAAAGTATTTTTGAAATGAATAAGGATCAATACATAAATACTGATATTCTTATAAAACAAGAAATTAGGAATTTATTTATTATGATTCGGCATGCACAACACAGACAGAAGCACACAGAGGAGCACTGTATAGGTTGCTTTTGTGTTGAAGAGCTGCTATAAATTATTCACATAATGTTCTCTCTCTTAAAATGTGAAGGAGTGTAAATGGGAGTATTATCATATGTCTAAAGGATTAAAATGAGGTAAAATGAAAGCTTTCTGATGCAGTTCAGTCAATAATATTATTCCAACCATTATTCAGTAAACAGTTCAGTTAACTACTCAACTTAAAATCTAAGTTGGCATAGTCTAGTTTATTTTTCTGTGTATGCGCAGGGGATCCCAGGTTCAAATCCTGATAATTTTGTTTTAAAATGAATGTAACATGATTATCTGTTTTCAATGTATGAAAAAAAAAAAAAAAAGTTTGGAGCAACATGCGAGTGAGAGTGTGAGTNGTCTTGATGACTGACCAAATTAAGATGACTTGTTTCAGTGTTTTGAACTATTATATATATATATAAAAAATAGTCAAACCAAAAATTATTCAGACACTAGATATATTTTTACTAGTGGGTGCAGGACACTATAGTTCATTTAATTGAGGATAGCAAAATAAAGTGAACTGTGACTGATTATACCCAAAAATTATTACCAGTAAAATTGATAAAAATTTGGAACCAAAAATTATTCAGACACTTTTACCTGACCATGTTTTGCTTAAATGATATCTGACATAATTAAGATTCATTTATTTTAACTCTGAGATCTTGTCATATTGTATTACCATTTTTTTATATTCACTATTTTTTATATAGTGAATATATAACTATAGTGAATAAACTGTAATAATGAATGGAATGTTCAAAGTGTCTGAATAAATTTTGGTTTGACTGTGTGTGTATATATATGTATATATATATATATAGTGATTTTTGTACATTTTTAATTGAACTGACCAAAATAAGTTTGCATGCAAAATTACTGACCTCACTGATAACATTAACAGGATAAAGGACCAACAGTAACATATTTGTATCAAACAACCATTAAATTAAGCATGATTAGTAAGGTCAAGGCACATAAAGTCAAATTTCATCTAATTTGAAATAAGATTTTGCATGAAGATGTGGAATTTCTTTGCATACAGGAAAAAAATGCAAAAGTTTTCTTGGGTGTATTCACATCCAGAGTTTCAAGACTGATGTTATCTCTTACTGCTGTTTCTATACTTAAGTCTTTACCTCAAAGGAATACAAAAATCATATCATTATATTCTCTCATATCTTTCTCCTCCATGTTTATTTATGTCTTAAATATATGTATTAATCAAAGAGAAATCTTCTCATGAGCAGTGTTCTGATTTTAACCCTTGTCACCAAAGGTGCATAAGGTTTCATCTGTGGTTTTATTTCCTCTTCAAGAAGGGACAACAAGCAAGAAATGGCTCTTGAAGACCATTAAGGGGAACGAGCAGTCACAGATTGGTAGACAACACAGAATCAAAATCTACTCTGTTCAACGCATCAAACAAACATAGCTGTTGTTTGCATTTGTTGTCCTTTTTCGCATGCAAAGAAATGTGCATCCAAAGTCCTTTCAAATGAGAGTAAATAAGATTTGCCTTTGTGTACATGATGTCACTAGTTGAAATGAAATGATGAATCAAAAACTTGAATAGAAAGCATAATATAGATCTTATTGTAAACAATCTGTGCATATGTTTCAGACTTCTCTCTGGTGACCTATGCAGGACTCCTCCAATCATTTCGTCTGCTTAAACACCATCTCCTCTATTTTTGAGAGCAACTCTCCAATCTCAAAACCCAATCAACAATCAATACAAAGAACATATTGTATGCCACATGGAAGAAAAGCCCTGTTGCTACTTATGTTTCATTGCAACTTTAATATGTTTTTTTTTTTTAAGTTTTACATCTATAGCAGTGATAAGCTTCTGATAAATATCACTAAAAAGATGTACACTCATTTACACTCCAGCCTTCCAGCGTTTTATCTTAAAGGATTAGTTCACTTCAGAATTTAAATTTCCTGATAATTAACTCACCCCCATGTCATCCAAGATGTTCATGTCTTTCTTTCTTCAGTTAAAAAGAAATTAAGGTTTGTGAGGAAAACATTCCAGGATTTTTCTTCATATGTTTTATTAACAAAGTTCGGGAGGAACATGTTGAAATGATCTATCCAATCAGCTAGAGAGGAGGCCTAATATATATATATTCCTCGACAGTTTTTAGCAGCCCTCCCCCACCCCGACTCCTCACTCTCAGCAGGTTCCTATCACAGCCAGGGATATGGGGAGTACTCTGGGTTCAGGCCAAATACAGAAGTCAGAGCCCTCTCCTTGGACATCACGCCATATACGCATACATTATTTGTAAGTGTGAACTCATGAAATAGTGGACTTCACTGGGGTACAACGGTTTGAAAGTCCAAATTGCAGATTCAGTGCAGCTTCAAAGGGCTCTACATCCCAGCAGAGGAATAATGGTCTTACCTAGCGAAACGAAAAAAAAAGAAAAAAAAAGTTATATACATTTTAACCACAACTGCTAGTCTTGCACTGCTCTGTGATGCACCATGCATTTCATAATTACATTAGAAAGGTCACGCGTGATGTAGGTGGCAGGGTCATGGGCGGCCAAGGCTCACTGATGCATGTGGGAAGCGAAGGCTGGTCCGTGTGGTCTGATCCAATAGACGTGCTACTGTAGCTCAAATTGCTCAAAAAGTTAATGATGGTTCTGATAGAAAGGTGTCAGAATACACAGTGCATCGCAGTTTGTTGCGTATGGGGTTGCATAGTCGCAGACCAGTCAGGATGCCCATGCTGACCCCTGTCCAATGCCAAAAAGTTCCAACAGTGGGCACATGAACATCATTTACTCGCACGTAAACATTGATCAGCGAACATAAGCAGAAGCTCAGCCAAATCTGCTATACACGTGAGAACAAACCTCTTATGGAAGTTTAAACGTGCTGCGTAACCAATGAGGTTTATTCTCGTGTGTTACACAGCATGTTTGAGCTTCCGGAAGAGGTTTTTTCTCGCGTGTGTAGCAGGTTTGGTTGAGCTTCGGCTTATGTTCGCTGATCAATGTTCACATGCGAGCAAAAGCCTAAATTAAATCTTTTTATCATAACAAGCGATCACGATGGCAGGTAACAGAAACAGTTAATTAATGATAATAGAACATAGGCAGTCTGCCGAGCACCGGCTTTCAGGGTGAATATTTCGCATCAAACTGAATGAAGAAATGGGTCCCAAGCTTGACAGAGGACACACAGCGAAGAAGTTGCACAGTCCCCAGCCAGCAGATACAGCAAGTCGACAGCAGAAGGCAAGGCGACCTCAGGCAGCAAGATGACTGGGCAGAAAACAGGTATGACGTGCACGACTAGACAGACGAAGCAGTTTGAAGAGCCTGCACGAGCCTGTAGAGTGCGCAACAGCGCCACTTTTCCCGCGGTTAGATCAGCACGTTACACTTCAAATGTGCGCATCTTCCACACAAGACAGTCCTGACTGGATATCTTCCCAAATCGTCCCTCTCTATCATTTGTCTCGTTTTTATTCGTTGATGAATGAGTAGATTTTAGTCATAGTTTTAGTCATTCAAAACGCTTTTTTTTTTAGTCATCGTCTTGTTTTCGTCCGTGAAAAAAATGACGTTGACAAATTCTGATGAAAATTATTCGTCAACGAAATTAACATTGCGCTGTAGACAGGAGAACCTTCGACAAGAACAGGAGAGGGGGTGTGACGGGAGGGGGCACGAATAACAGGCTTAATACACGCTACATGGAAGACAGGGTGAATGTGTTGCAGATAATGATGTAATCTGACTCTTATGGCCACAAGACTAAGAACTTTGACAATGGAAAACGGCCAAATAAAGTGAGGTGCCAGCGTACGCGAGTGAACTAAAGGGGTAAATTACGGGTGGAAGGCCACACCTTCTGGCCGCAAACTATCTAGGAGCCTTGATGCGATGTCGATTAGCAGCGTGTCATGTGTGCTCTCTGTTATGGCACAGCGCGGTTCTACAGGTACGTCGGCGTCGCTGAGTAAAAGCCTGCACCGAGGGAACGGACACCTCTGTTTCCTCAGAAGAGAACAGAGGTGGTTGGTAACCGTGACAGCAATGAAACGGGGACAATCCAGCGGATGACGAGGGTAGCGAGTTATGGGCGTATTGGGCCCAGGGCAGTTGCTCACTTCAGGATGAGGGATTATGGGACGCCAGGGTGCGAAGCATATGACCAAGAATCTGGTTAGTGCTTTCAGCTTGCCCATTAGTCTGTGGGTGAAACCCTGATGACAGACTGGTGGATGTGTAGTGTTTTGAGTTTTGCGATCATTCCAGCAAACGTTGTTCCTCCCTGCCAGAAATAAATTGAATCTATTTCTATTTTATTTTTGTATTTCTGCGCACATATTGCCGTTCATATCCTATATAGACTATAGGAAAAATTTCATTTTTTATTTTAAAATAATATATTGAGTTATATGTTTGAGTGACGTCATTTCCATTTGCCGAGTGGTCCAATCGTGTCTCGCCCAAAGCTTAGAACAGCTTTGGATTTGAGAGAGACAGGTACGTTGTAAATGAGCTCTGAAGTAAAGGGTTTAAATATAAGAGATTAAGTCAATATTTTGATCAATATCGGTAAATGACATTTTTGAATGCTGAATTGAGTCACTTAGTGTGTTTGAATACGGTTATTTTAGTGCATATTCTGGGTTTCGTGTTAATGAGCTCTTAATGTGCTTGTTCAAGTTGCCGCCCGCGCGCCATTTTGAACAGCGGGTTTCTATAGTAATATGGTTGTTAAATATAATTAAAAAGGGTGGATTACGCTTATAAGATATTGTGCAGTTAATTTAAAGTATATTGTCTTTATCTGTCTAAAATTGTGTATTTGTAGTCACGTGTGTACTTGAAATAGTTGATAGCAGATGCAGTTATAGTGTTAATGGGGGCAGGGGTTCACTTTTCTATCTTCTCACACTCCTCACAGAGACCAGAGAACTGAGAGTGTGTTGATGCTTAATTCCTGTCCTGTCTCTAATAAACTGCAGACGTGGTCCCCCAAAGAGTCTGGTGTCGGTGGTTCATTTGTGGTGCTGGGCAGATCCGCTACAGATCTGCGGATCTGCCAGCAGAACTCCCTCCAAAACTGAGAGGCAAACTGGGGTCCCCTGTCAGAAACGACATCAGAGGGAAGCCCATGAAGCTTAAAAACATGATCGAAAACCACCCGCGCTGTCTCCTTGGTGGAGGGGAGCTTAGGGAGTGGAACAAAGTGGGTGGCCTTAGAAAAGTGATCGATGACTGCCAGGATCAATGCGTTACCCGTGGACGGAGGAATCCCAGTCACGAAGTCCAAGGTGATATGAGACCAAAGACGAGACAGGATAGGGAGCGGCTTGAGCAGACCAGTGGGTGGAGAATTACTCCACTTGGTCTGGGCGCAAATAGGACAAGACGCAACGAAAGGGCGAATATCGCAAGCCCTCATGGGGCCAAAATCTTTGACTAATCGCAAGAGTGCCCCTCACCCCAGGATGAGCAACCAGTTTGGAGGAGAGTCCCCAATGGAGNACATGCCACGTTTGCAGTGCTAAACTGATCCGTGGCTGAACATCATAAACACAACATTTACTTATTTTCATTTCAAATCCAAAAGTTATTACTGAACATTGTCATCATTGCAATTCTCTTACGCTACACTCCTACATAGATGACACGTTTAAACGCACATTTAAACGTTTTATTCAATTCATTACTTTATATTTATATAAGGTAATACTTTAGATTCATATATTACGTTGCTCAAGCATTTTGCAAAACATTTAAACAGGCTAGCCTAATAAAACCACAACATTTTAAATTAAAACTACAATAGACAAAAAATAGCCAAATCTCGTCTTTCGCTTTTATATCTGATCGCATTATGCAAGTAAACACTGTTCATTTTTTTAAAATAAAATAACTGTTTTGAAATGATACAACTGAACTATGAAATTGAAATGTTTCCTTTTGACATGAATATAGCTTGTTGCTGGCATGGCGTTAAATCATTAAAAAAAAAAAAAAATCTTTATGTAATGTACTAAATGTACAAAGTAGTTTAAATGTGCATAATTTCTTTTTTTTTTTACAATTTCAGGTCAATCCATGTTCATTTTGCCCACACACAATCTGCTGTGCTGCACTTGCAGCACAGCAAAAATAGACTCGGTACGTAAACGATCGCTGCCCTGCTGCAGACGCACCGCTCCTGGAACGCAATGACGGACCGCAACCGCGTGCAGTGTGAACGCTCTAATCCGTTAACATGGGTGCGTAAAAAAATACGCAACGCATACGCACTGCAGACGGATTATGTGTGAAACAGGCGTAAGTCAATATTTTGATCAATATCGGTGAATGACATTTTTTAATGCTGAATTGAGTCACTTAGTGTGTTTGAATACGGTTATTTTAGTGCATATTCTGGGTTTCGTGTTAATGAGCTCTTAATGTGCTGGTTCAAGTTGCCGCCCGCGCGCCATTTTGAACAGCGGGTTTCTATAGTAATATGGTTGTTAAATATAATTAAAAAGGGTGGATTACGCTTATAAGATATTGTGCAGTTAATTTAAAGTATATTGTCTTTATCTGTCTAAAATTGTGTATTTGTGTCACGTGTGTACTTGAAATAGTTGATAGCAGATGCAGTTATAGTGTTAATGGGGGCAGGGGTTCACTTTTCTATCTTCTCACACTCCTCACAGAGACCAGAGAACTGAGAGTGTGTTGATGCTTAATTCCTGTCCTGTCTCTAATAAACTGCAGGTATGTCATATTGCAACAAAAAAAATTACTACCACTATACGGTCATAGTGATGTTAGATTGAAACATACTGTAATGTATTTTCAAAGAATCATATATATATATAGAACATTTTATTATATGCATTTATTATATCTATTTACCTGATTGAATGTGTCTAAGATGTGTTGTATGTAATTTGTGATGCATTTTGTGAAAGGAAATGAACGAAAAGAGACATTGTAAAAAAAAAAAAATGTTTTATTAGTAAATGTTATTAGAACAGCTTTGGATTTGAGCGAGACAGAGATGCTTAATTCCTGTCCTGTCTCTAATAAACTGCAGACGTGGTCCCCCAAAGAGTCTGGTGTCGGTGGTTCATTTGTGGTGCTGGGCAGATCCGCTACAGATGCTCCAATCTGCCAGCAGAACTCCCTCCAAAACTGAGAGGCAAACTGGGGTCCCCTGTCAGAAACGACATCAGAGGGAAGCCCATGAAGCTTAAAAACATGATCGAAAACCACCCGCGCTGTCTCCTTGGTGGAGGGGAGCTTAGGGAGTGGAACAAAGTGGGTGGCCTTAGAAAAGTGATCGATGACTGCCAGGATCAATGCGTTACCCGTGGACGGAGGAATCCCAGTCACGAAGTCCAAGGTGATATGAGACCAAAGACGAGACAGGATAGGGAGCGGCTTGAGCAGACCAGTGGGTGGAGAATTACTCCACTTGGTCTGGGCGCAAATAGGACAAGACGCAACGAAAGGGCGAATATCGCAAGCCCTCATGGGGCCAAAATCTTTGACTAATCGCAAGAGTGCCCCTCACCCCAGGATGAGCAACCAGTTTGGAGGAGAGTCCCCAATGGAGGACAGCTGGACGAACGGACTCGGGGACAAAAAAACTGGCCCTCGGGGTAGCGTCAAGGTACCGTGAGTGCTCTCTTGACCAGCTTCTCGATTCCTCAAACACCACAGATGTTAGGCAAGATCGTCTCCGTGGTTGTGGCGTTCTCCTGAGAGAGGGCATCAGGTTTTATGTTCTTAGAACCGGGTCTGAATGGGGGAAAAAAAGAAAAAAAAAAACGACCAAAGAAAAGGGCATTTACAACGAGCCTGGCGGGCATTTAACCTCTAAACAGAACGAATGTATTCGAGATTTCTGTGGTCCGTCCAGACAACGAAAGGTACGCAGGACCCTTCTAGCCACTGGCGACATTCTCCCAGGGCAAACTGAATGGCTAGAAGCTCACGGTATACACATAATTAAGCTTGGCAGGCGAGATTCAGTAGGAAAAGAACGCACACGGGTGAACGTTCTCATTGGGCAGAGAGCGCTGTGAAAGCACTGTCCCCACGGCCATGTCAGAGGGCCTCGATGATGAATTGTCTCTTAGGGTCAAGCGTGATTAGAATGGGCGCGGAGGTGAATAATCTCTTAAGGTGATCGAACGTGTTCTGGGCGGACTCTGGCCAGATGAACCGAGACTTAGTCGAAGAGGGAGTGGTCAGAGGGGCGGCAACTTGACTGAAATTTGAAATGAAACCGATAGAAATTTGCAAACCCCAAAAATCGTTGAAGCGCGGTACGAGACTCAGGAACCGGCCATTCAATGACCGCCCGAACCTTAGCAGGATCCATACTGATTCCTTCTGCAGAAACAACCGAGCCCAAGAACGTGGCTGACCTGACGTGAAATGTGCACTTCTCAGCCTTTACAAAAAGACGGTTCTCTAGAAGACTCTGTAATACTCGGTGAACGTGTTGAACATGCACCTGAAGAGATGGTGAAAAGATAAGAATGTCATCCAGATACACGGAAGAGTACAATCTCCTGTGAGTTGGTGTGGTGCCAGGAAGAACCTCAATGCTGCCATCATAGGGTCGATGGGGAGGAAGAGAAGCAACCTAGGAACGACTGAACACAGCCCGCAGATCGTGGTACTCCTCAGGCACACCTGAAAAATCACTGGGTTCCTCCTGAAACACAGACACAGAAGAAACAGCAGGGACAGCAGAGACCAAACACTTGACATGACAAATTCCATGAAAAAAATAGTTCCTTCGGCCCAATTAATCTGAGGATTATGCTGCACAAGCCAAGGATGGCCCAAAACTACTGGAGTAACAGGGGAATGAAAAATTAAAAAAAGAAATAGTCTTTTGATGATTCACCGAGATGGTGGCTTGATGAATCTTTGCTAGAACACTGCCATCTAGAGCCAAGACAGTGGAAGGGTCCTTAAGGTCACATAAAGGAATGTCCCGTTCCATTGCCCACGTCTCAAGGAAATTTCCACGAAAGTCAATGAGAGCTGTGCAGGAAATAGAAGACCCAGGCCAGCGAAGTACTACTGAGAAAGTGGTGTGAGTCTTGACAAAAGGGGAGAGAACAGTTGCGCTTGCCAGTATTCCCCAATCTACTGACGAGCTCTGTCTTTTAGTGGGCAAACAGCAACAAGATGGCCTGAACAACCGCAGTAAATACAAAGTTTATAAAGGATGCAGCGTTGGAGTTCAGCTGGAGAAATTCAAATCTCTCCCAGCTGCATAGGCTCAGGAAACTGGGCAGCTTCAAAGGAGATAGCAGGTATAGGCTGGACCAAAGGTTGCTCAGTAACCACACCCCGTGCGCGGTGACACAGCTCAAAGCACTTGTCTAGATGAATGGTCAATTCCACCAGCTGATCCAGGCTAGCAGGAAAATCACAAGCATAAATCTCATCCTTTAGGTCTGAGTTCAGCCCCTCCAAAAAGCATGCAAGCAAAGCAGGTTCATTCCACTCACATGTGGTAGCTAATGTGCGGAACTCTATGGCGTAGTCCTTGAACAAGGCAAACTTATCACAGCACGCCACCTCGGACTCCCAGACGGCCATTGCCCAGTTGCGTGCTCGCCCAGACAGCAACGAAATAATGAAGGTGACCTTGGCATGGTCCTCCTTGAGGTGGAAGGCTGAAGGGAGAACACAACCTCACACTGGGTCAAGAACGCTCTGCACTCAGTGGGCTCACCCCAATAACGAGGAGGGTTGTTGACTCTGGGTTCGACAGCACTGCTAGAGGCTGGTGGGCTCGGCTGGTCACAATGGAGGTAATGGAAGCGACTGCTCAAATCAGTGACCTAGGCAGCAAGATTCTCAATGGCGTGCATGGCAGCAGACAGCTCCTCTTCATGCCTGCCCAGCATGGCTCCCTGCAGCTCGACTGTGGAATGAATGGGTGCCTCTTTCGCCGGGTCCATGTTGGCCAGATTATTCTGTCAGGAGGGACAGAGGACCCAAAAGTGATGGCAGATAACAGTTTAACAGTTTATTAATAATAATAATAATAATAATAATAATAATAATAATAGAACATAGGCAGTCTGCATAGCACCGGTTTTCAGGATGAACGCAGCTGGAGAAAACTTAAATAGTTCACATAAAAAAAACATAGAAACGGGTCTCAAGCTTGACAGAGGGCACACAGCGAAGAAGTTGCACAGTCCCCAGCCAGCAGACACAGCACGTCGACAGCAGAAGGCAAGGCGAACTCAGGCAGCAGGATGACTGGGCAGAGTACAGGTATGACGTGCACGACTAGACAGTACAATCAGGACAGGGACTAATGCTGACAAGATACTAATACTAATACTAACAAGACTGATGAACATATAATAAAGCTTAACCGGCATGAAAAGCAGAGTAACACGCTAGAAAATCCACAATAATCTGGCAAAGAGCTGAGAGAACAGCAGAGTAAAATAGCAGAGAGAATTAGAGTAAAGCAAGAACAGGTGTGGAGATAATCAGCATGAGCGCTGATTGCGATAGCAAACAGCTGGGTCTAAGTAGCAGTAATGATAGGAGAAAGAGACACAGGGAGAAAATAAAACCCGACTCATGACAGATTGATTCTCTTCAGAAAATTTGGACTAAAGCGCTCGATTCATATGGATAAGTTTTCCAATCTGTTAAGTTTTTGAAGTGTCAAAGTGGTTGTTACAAAGGCAGTCAATGCAAGGAAATCTGACAGAATTCTGTCATCAAAAAGATCTTCATTTGTGTTCTGAAGATGAACGAAAGTCTTACGGGTGTGGAACGACATGAGGGTGAGTAATTTATGACAGAATTTTCATTTTGGGGTGAACTAAACCTTTAATGAAATGATATACGCTCCCTATTGTTGCAGGTGTATTATTGACGTAAACGTCTAGACCCTGAATATAAGATGTCCCCATTTTTTTTTATATGTATTTCCAAAAAAAAAACCCATCAACAACAACAAACATTGACTTATATTTGGAACAATACGGTACCTCCCTCAGATCTTGGCGCTTCCTCTTGCCAGCGCGCTTGGTTCAACTTGTTCCTAGAGATGGGTCAGAAGTTTTAGCAGAGACAGAGGGAGGTGACCTGGTTCGGTGAGGGATGCATTGTCTGAATGCCTCTGACTGTGCCTTCGCCTCTCTGAACCCTTCTACCACCATCCGACGGCAGTGCCAAAAGGTCTAGAGGGCGGTAATGGGGAATTAAGGAGAAAAGATTTCTCCCTTTCCTTGATCCCCGACAGATTGAGCCAGAGATGCCTCTCCGAGACCCCCTTAGCCTTCATGGAGCAGATGTCTGTTTAGTGGCCTGGAGAAACAAGTCCATAGTATGGCACAGTTTAGTGACTGTTTCAGGCAACAATCCTTGCCCATTATTCAGGTCCTTCCGAAGGTCAGCCTTGTAGGCCTGTAACACTGCCATGTGCAGGGCTCCACCCACCTGACCTGCTGCCACATATGCTTTGCCCACAAGACATGAGGTGGCTTGACACAACATCTAGGGCAAAACCAGAGCCTTTAGCAAAGACACTTCGCCCAGAGAGATGGCTTGCAAGCCCTTGCACATTCGCGTAGCTGGAATGTTGACAAGGGAATACAAGAGCTGAATACGGCTTCCCCCAGAACATCTGCCCCTTTCTCCAGGAAATATCAGGGCTGAGGATTTTGGAACATGAGACTAAAAATTAACTGAATGCTTTTAACATGGAGAGCTCCAATCTGTAGAGTGAAGAATTGTTGACTTGAGTATTGTACTGTGCAGCAGAAGAACCAACCATCTTGGCCTGAGATACATATGAAAGGAGTTCAAGTCATAAAGCAATAGGCTACATCAAAAAAGTATTTATTGGAAACTAATTTAATAATTAAACATAAGCCAGTAAACTAGAGAAAATAGCTGGAGATCTGCACTATGCAGAAATAATTAAGGCACTCTCAGGATTGTAGGGTAGACAGTGTATAGTTGGAACATGTTAAATAACATATGACCCATGATTTTGCACCACACATGCATAGCAGTGTCCTCTTCAACTGGGAAAAATTCAAAGTATGTTGGTTCCATAATCTGAAGGTATCAATTGATTAACGAATAGGTAAATTAATGAGTTAGATGTACTCCCTAAATGAGTAATTTTGTTTTTACAATTGTACAATGAGCTGGTTTTTAATTGTTTGACATTTTTGTAATTTAATTTTTCCCCCAACATTTTAGAGATGGACTATTCCTAATGTGAACTCTTAATCTTAATTGTTCAGTGATTTACTGATGAACTGTGGGCTATCAAGTATGGGTTACCATACTTGGCCTTCACATGTCACTCATATTTAATTCTGCTATTGATTAGCAAAGTATCAGTTGTATATCCTAAAGGACAGGAATAAAGTGAAGAGCAGAAACAAAAAAAAAATTTGTAGAATGATCTTTTAAGACATTTTAAAATTTGAAATTAAGTTTGTTTGGCAAATTTACAAAATTAAAGATCCGTGTTTCAGCTGTACTAGGGTGCTGTTTCAACTACCTAAAATGGGTGTTGTTCTTGTGGAAAACATTTACTATTTATAGGTATTATTGATTACAATTTCATTAGTAGGCAAAAAGAACAAAAATATTGTATAATTTTTAAATACGTTACATGATTTATGATGTATTACATGATAAAATGTTTTCGCTAGTTTTTGTGTTGTAATGTAAAAATGTGCTCCAACTGCACCACAGTCTACCCTATAAGGTTACACAAGAATGAATGAAAGGTGGAACAGCTTATATAAGTGGAGTGTAATGAAGTAAATGTGATTTACATCCAATCTGTGTCAGCAATCAGGAGATGCTGACCTCTACTGGAGAGTTGACTGTACTGCAGCAGTATATGTTTGATATGTAATGAATCAATAATTTTCTTTACTCCTTTTCATGCTTTCAAATTCATCAGAGTATGTCACAGGAAGAATTGCATGTGGATATTTCATAGCATACAAAAGCATGTGAGATATTAATATGTATTTGTAAACATATAATCTAATAATAATAATAATAATCACATCTCCAGGCCAAGCAAGGCAACTGCCACTGAAATTAATAGGACACAGCAAAATCCCCAGTGTTAAATTAACACAGCTCAGTGTTTATATAATCCACAGATTGTTAAAAGTAACACAGAAGCAGTGTTAAAGGTAATCACATAATGAATTACGTGATTAATTAAGTGATGGTTGAGCATTAGTGATGACAGCAGCTAACAAGCAGAATGGCTGAAGGAAAGAAAAAAAGAGAAAAAGCAAAAAACAAATCAGTTTGACATGATTTCTTTCATATGTTTACAAAAGTACTTACTGAGAATTAACAGAGGTTTAGCTCCTCTGTGAAGATGTTTTATTGAAAACGTTTAAAGTAGCCATTATTTTAATTGGGTTTTCCTTAAGTTTCCTTAAGTAATTAATTAACTAAATTAATTCTATTTCAGCAATTGCATTAGAGAGACATAAACATTGTTGAAAGAGATTAATAAAGAAGCAGCTGAAGTTGTCACCTACAGTGATTCCCAACCCTGGTCCTGGGGCCTATACCATGAAGCCGGTTTAGGTGGATAGCCAGGTATGTTTCAGTTTAGCTTGTGCCAAGCCTGGGTTTTAGGCACCATGAAAGTGCCTTTTAGCGGTGTTCATTGCCATAGTAACTTAAGCTCCATGGCTAACCCTCTCTGGGCGAGGCAGGTTATGTTTTGTGCAGGAGAGCTCAAACCAAAATTGGACCAACCAGCTGTGAGCAAAGTGATACATGTCAGACGGAATAAAGCCACTCCCTCAGTTTCTCTTGCTCCAAATTAAAAGTCACTACATAGTAATACATTTTTAAAGACAAAATAGTTTAGCTATAGCAATGATTATTTATTATAATTATTTTATAGGATTTATATAATTATTATACCTCTAATCCATTACACATGAGCAAGTTTAGTTTAACAATTATTATGCGTTTAGTTTAAATGAATATAAATATATACAGATAATATGTAATATAAATAAGATTTGGTATAAGTAGATAAAGCTTTAAAAATGATGACATATTTACCACATAAATTCATTGATGCACAACAAAAAACTCATGTGACTTTGCCTTAACAGAGGATTTGACTAATAACTGGACTCATTGGAATCAATGGTTGGTTGTAACATTTTTAATGAACTGTTACGACTATTCCCACCCCAAACAGCCATAACATAGCTAACTCTTTTAGCATGTAGGTTTGAAGTTAGCATGAATGCAAAACATCAAATTAAACACGAGAAACTGCTACTTTAGGTTATGTTAGTAAAATAATTGTATCTATAATACAATGATTGTTAGGCACAAAATAATCTTGATAAAATTTTTACTTTCCTTCCTGAAAATCAGTTACGTGTCACTTCTCCTGTGAGCTCAAAAGGGTGATGGGAGTGTATGATATTGATGACATCACCATAGCTCTTTTCTGACTATTTAAACTGACAGTGTTACAACTGACCTTGTGTTACAACACTTCCTGGTCTCCCCTTACGCTTGCTGATGCCACTGCACTCAAGACACCCAAGTCTCAATCCACTACTGATTCAGCTCTTCACTGGAAAGATGAAAGCGTCTATCAGTCTCATGACTGTCATTTGTGGACTGACTCAAGCTTTAAATAGAGACCATTTCTATTTGAGTATCAACAAGAACTGGACTGATGCTCAGAGTTACTGCAGGACATATTATGAAGACTTGTCAACCATTACAAGTCAAAAAGAACAAAATTTGCTTTTACAGGCAGCAGGCCACTTACAAGAGCTCAAATGGATCGGCCTCTACAGGGAGAAGACAAGCACTAGCAACTGGTTGTGGTCTGATGAAAAGACTGTTTCCTTCACTGGTTGGGCCGATAATCAGCCTGATAATCGACAAGGAAATCAGTACTGTGTTGCAATTATAAACAAGTGGTTTGATTTTTCCTGTACTTCTTCGTTAACTTTCTTCTGTAGTAAAACCAGATTCATCTTGGTGAAAGAGAAGAGGACATGGGATGAAGCTCTGCAGTACTGCAGGACTTACCACACTGATCTGGCCAGCATGACCACTGAGAGACAATTACAGATAGTAAAAAATGAGACAAGGGAATCCCAGACAGAAAGTGTGTGGACGGGCCTGCGTTACCTGGTTGGAGAATGGTTCTGGGTCAACAACGAGCCTCTGGGGAATCAAATCTCACTGCCAGAGTGCCCAGCTCAACCCTGTCGTTGTGGAGCGCGCAACACAAACACTGACAGATGGGAGATCAGAGACTGTGCGGAGGAGCTCAACTTTGTCTGCAACTGAATTAGAAGGTAAGTGAGGGACGCAGATGCAATTCACATGCAATAAATTAAACCAGTTTCACAATAACTGCTCACTGTGTTAATAGAAATGAATATAATTATTAAATTAAGCATTTTAAGCTATTAAAAGAAGATTATGAAAGTAAAAATGTCTATACATGCAGATATGGTGTACACTGCTTCACATGATTGTTTGTTTTTGTTTGTTTCTTTATTAGTTAGTTAGTTTTTTAACAGAAAGCTGGCCTTGAAGAAGTAGATCTGGAACTGGAATCTGGAATTTCAACTTGAACTCTGAGCTAATAAATTGTCAAAAACAAAATGTCACATTAATATAATCAAAATTTTAATGTGTAGCCATTTAAAATGGCCATTTTAAGACATACTTGTTGATGTTTGCTTTTTATGGATACACAGAAAAGTTATCAATTTATATACTTTTTAACTAACAATGGGAATATACAGATAAATATTTTGGGTGAATTAAGTTTCTCTTATCTAATTTACATAGACAAATCACTGTTGTAACTACAAAAGACAAAAGCTTTACATCATACTTTGTATGTGCTTTAAATATTGTTTCTAGACATTCTAGACAAGTCCTGCATACTAAACATGCTCCAGGATTTATTTATTTTTTTTCGGTCAGGTAATTTATTTGACTGTTAGTTAATAAACAAGGTATACTGAATAAAACATCCTGTGTAATACTTTGTAACAGTTATGTTTGGTTCTGGTTTTGGTGTGATTGGTTTTGTTTCTGTTTCCATTTGCCTGTGTTCCTAGTTAGTCTACATGGTTGTTTTAATTTAATTTACGCACCTGTTCTGTTTTACGTTGATTACTCTTCCTTATATTTGAGCCCTCAGTTTCAGACAATATCATATTTGTGTTCATTCATTATTAGTAACATCTCTACTTGCCTACTCTTTAACAACTATAAACTCTAATTTTTTTTAGTATAATGCATGATTATACATACTTCCCTATTTGTTATGTTAATGCCATATACCTAAAGCACTGATTTTAAAGCATTGATCATGTTGAACAATCATGATTTTGTATGGACAGCCTGATTTAGAAATGTGCTTCTCACAACTTGATCTTTAACTGATGCATTTTTATTTCCATTATTGGCACATTAATAATCAGAGGACTTCTACTCTTGTTTATAATGAAAAAATATTTATTGCTGCTTATCAGCAGCAGTTCAAAGATGTTTTAATAAACTAACTGTTTTCCTGTTTATAAATATGGCATGTGCTGACTTTCTACCTAACATTTCTACATTGTAACACTTTCTACAATGCACAAACATTTTGAAATTCTTTCTTTGCCTCACCACAGAAAATGTAATAGTCTGTAGTACTGACTATAAGTAACTTTGCAACTACATGTCAACTAACTCTCATTAGAGTTATGTTCAGTTTGTTTTAGTTTTCATGGACTTTCAGTTTGTTTTCATCAGTCACATGTCTTTGCTTCCTGCCACTCATCCTTCTCATACTCGTTTCCTTGGACACTAATCATCCACCACAGCTGTTCATGTATTTAGTTTGTCCCTGTTCACTCTGCGTTGGTCAGTCGATGTTTGTGTTTCACATGCTGTCTTGCATGTTGGCATTCCATTTCTGAGCTTTTTAAATAAACCATGTGTTATTTTCATGTCATCTTCGTCTTCCTTTTGAGTGACTAAACTGGAAGGATGCCATCATCCGGTATCTGGAGAGCGTCTGCCACCGGTCCTGAACACAGCCGGAGCCAGAGCCTGTTTCACCACCTGAGACCACAGAGAAACCTTCAGCTCCACCAGATACCATCTGTCTTGTGACTCCACCGGGTTCCCTCGTCCTACCACCCTAGTGAAAAAAACGTATGCTATACTTGCCGCAAGACTAATTATTAGTATATTTCAAGTGTGTTAATGATCAGTTAACTTAACTTAAACTAATTTTGTACTAAGTATATTTTTGTTGTAATTAAGTTGTATTAAAACACAACTTTAAGTATATTTAGTGTACTTTTGTGTGCTAAATTGGAACAACTTCAAGTATACTTAGTACATATGCCTGTGTAGGGACTTATTACATGCTTGATTAGTGATATTAAAGTGTACTTAATTTGTGTTATAAGTATATTTGTGTTATAAGTATACTTTTATTTTGTGATTTAAGTACATTACAAAATAATTATGAGTGTCTTCAGAACACACCAGCAATATACAATTCATATATTATTTTACAGGTAATAGTATATACTGTATGCTCGGTACCTTTGGCTTATTCCAAATACTAAAAAATACACACTTTGCAGTCAATAACAATACACTTTATTACTTATACTTTGTTTAATATAGTCAACATGTAAAGTGGATCAAATCATCTTTCATCAAAGTTGTCCTAAAACCTTCTTATGACAACTTTGCTGAACTTTTTTGATCCACTTTAAATGTTGAATACTGTACTTTGAATTACATAATCTCACACAATACAGTATTATAATTGTGCTACTATTTAAATACAGTTTAACACATTTTCCCAAAGTTGAATGCATTTGTTTTCAAGGCAATTAAAATAAATCCAATGTAACAGCATCACTAATGAAGAGACATATTTCATTGACAAATCCAATGGTTTTTATTTAATCTTAACATATTCAGCAAAACTTACCATGTTTTTCATTAAAGAAAGAAAAAATTGGACCAATGGTGACCCTCTATATACAAATACAAATTACACATTATATTTCATTTTCTGATGAGCTTCTCATTATTGTGTCTGATGGCCGCTTACACAGAGGCAGTTGACCACAGAAACTCGTGAAGAACAGCATCTGTTAACAGAATATACAAAAGATATAAGGTCAGACAGCATGTTCAACTTTATATTCACGTTTACAATAGAGATCGCTAAGACATGTGACTAACTGGGTGGCAACGTCATCAGAACGCAAAGAATTATGGGTATGTTTGGCCCGTTTACATGGGCTGGCATAGCAGGCTAGTGTTCTGGCATGAAAATAATTAAACATTAGCGTGAAAAACAGAATATAATCCTACAAAATGCAGCGGGCTAAAGAAAACATTGTCGGACCATACCGCCTAAAACTAAATCCTAATGCAAAGACAAGATATGACGAGAAAATAAAGGGAATCAAGGGACGTCAAACTGTTGCCCAACTTCCAGCACCCATACAACTACATGATATTAAGTGTTAGTGCATACACACACAAAGTTGCTGCAGCAGGCCCAGGTCTTTTTTTACAGATGGATGGGTCTAGGACCTTGAGATTGTAAAAGTGGGGTAGTCCGTTCAAAGGTATGCTAATGTTTTAAGCACTACACTCCTCGCTCTCTCTCATCTATCTGCGTGCAGTCAGAATTCAACAAATCTGTGTGTGTGTGTGTGTGTGTGTGTGTGTGTGTGTGTGTGTGTGTGTGTGAGAGAGAGTGGTTGGGTGACAGTTGTNCCAGATAGCACACATACGTCTGCAAGACATCTGTTAAAGATCACTATATTAAAAAATATATTTTTTAGAAAATAAAATAAAGTACAATTATTTTAAAGTGTGTTAAAAGTTGTATTGTGAAAATATGATACTAATATACTTTTTATATATTAGTAATTTTTTTTTGTTAGTATATTTGCAATGTACTATAGAAAAAGGGAATATATTTAAAATACGATTAAATATCCTTTTTTTTCACTAGGGCAGCTCCCCCTTGGTCAATCATAACTCTGCTTCCGCCATGGACTTGCGAGGCGATCCTCCACCCCTACAGCTACAGCAGGTTCCTCCTTCCCTTCAGCATTGCCTCTGTCCTCTGTCACACAGGCCCCTCCTTAGCCCTCATGTACCCTGATTCCGCCAAAGCCACTGGAAGGCAAGCCTGCAACCTTTAGCCAAAAAAGCGTAACGCCCCGCTGCTGGCGGTACGCAGGGAAGGAGACCAGAGGCTGTTTTTTGAATGGATGTCAATGGATGAGAGGCTTTACTATGCTGATTAAACTTTGTGGGGAAATAGCTAATCATTTAATTAATCGACAGCCTGTTTGCTAATCTTTAGCATGTTTTACACCAAACAGTACTTTCGTTGGGAACTATATGTAGATTTTAGCTTGATAATTTTTTTTTTTTTTAAGAGAAGGCAGACTAGGGAATGTTGAGACTGATGTCACTGCCATTACACGATAGGCTGAGAGGTGCCGCACGTGATTAAGTTAGCCGTTACGCTTTCTCCAGTGGTAAGAGATACAGACCCTCTTATCTCCCTATAATATACAATCTCTGATTCTGCCTCAGACGTTCATTGCCGCTCCATCGCCGTGGCATGGCTTCTTCCCCCCTCAACTCCGCCGTGGGCTGTCATCTTTGCTGTGCTCTGAGTCCTTGACATCAGGCGTCATTCATCATCGCCACTGGGGTGTCGTCATTCCTCCCTCACCATCCCTTCGCCAGCTCATCTACCTCCAAAGCCCCCACCTTCTCTCCCTCTGTTGTTGTTACGGTGCGAGGTCGAGTCTTCCGAAGGGGGGTGTACTGTCACAGTTATATTCAGTTTGTTTCAGTTTTCATGGACTTTGTTCATGGACGCATGTTTCTTTGTCTTTGTTTCCCACCACTCATCTGTTTCCTTGGACACTAATCATCCACCACAGCTGTTCATCATTTAGTTCATCACCACCACGTATTTAGTTCCTCCCTGTTCACGCTGTCTCGCATGATGGCATTCCATATCTGTGTTATTTAATTAAACCTTGTGTTATTTTAATATAATCTTTGTCTTTCTTGGAATGAGCAACCTCCATCGATTAGAACATTTGTAAACTGTTAGGTTAGGGTTAATATAGAATAAGTTGATGTATTTGCAAAGTTACTTATAGTTGGTAGAATGTGTAAAGTGGATACAAACTTTCATCAAAATGTCTTCCTTTGTGTTCAGCAGAACAAAGAAATTTAAAACACTCATCGGTAATACTCTAAAGTAGCCTATTCAACTAATTTCAAAGGATAAAATTTCAAACAAACAAAAATAACAACAGTTCTTCATTTTATGCATGCTTGTTATTAAGTACAAATAATAATTTACTGTTCAATAGCAGAACATCCAAGTAGTTCAGAAAAACACTGAACACTTTAACTATTCTTAATTTTAACAATTAATCTTTAAAAAAAAAATTTAAATCAGAAAAATATTGAAAAATTTAAAAACCATTTTATCTGTACAGTACAACTGTAAAACATTTACTGTGTCAGTGAGTAACTTCACATTTCTCATTAATCAATCAAATGTTACGTTAAATATGTGGTGGGGGTTATGGCCTCTATCAGTTCAGGTGTGATGCACATGTAAGTTATTTAATGTGTTCCAACTGTACACTGTCTACCCTATAATGTGCACAATTTATTTAATGATTGGAAGTACAATCAACATTACTCTGGCATCTATTTATTTGTTTATTTGTGTGTGTGTGTGTGTGTGTGTGTGTGTGTGTGTGTGTGTGTGTGTAATAAAATAGCATGCAAATTATTATGCCGAGGTAATGTAAAAATGTCTTATGCAATAGTGACTTATAATAACACTGATGCACACTGTTCAAAACAAAGGAATGCTGGACCTGTATATGCCATTTCCAAAAAGTAACATAAGTCTCCAGCTTTGTCACTCAAAACACATACTAAACTCACTGCAAGGTGCAAATTTATGTGCTTTGCAATCCTCCCATCGAGACAAGGATACAGTGAAAGTGACTCGTTCTGGATGTCAGTCCTGTCTCTTGGTATCTATTTGCATATTTTTAAAAATCTGTTTACACTTGAATTAGACCTGTAAAAACTTGAGGTGTGTTGTGACTGAAGATTTACATTCTCTAAGCAAAGTTTGTAGTCCTTTTATATATACATATATATTTTTTTTTTTGCATTTTTCAAATCAATTTGCAAACATCAAATTCAATGTAAATTTGCAAAGTTAAACCCAGACTATGAACTTAATATTACATGTCTTGTTGTATATTGCAACCAGTTGTTGTGCCACAATGTTCAATAAATATCTATGAATGCAGCTGTTTTTGCATCCTAGTCAGTCAAAGGCTTAAACAGATATTTATCTTTTAATCAAAACTGGATTTAGAGCAGTTTTCAGGATGCCTTGATGTCTCCTGAATCCAGATGCTGTTTGATAAGGCAGCATTTTGATTTATTTCAACATAGCCCATGTCTGTTTCTCTAGTACACTTAAACTAGCCTAACCTGGGTTAAACTACATTCCCAGCCTGGCCAAGCGAGTCTTCAGCTGGTCTCCCAGCCTAATCAGCTGAAAAGGACCCAAAACAACTCTAAAATAGGCCAAAAGACAAGCCTGAGCAAGCTGGAACAATAACTACCCAGCTAACAGGGAACAATCTCAAAACTTTGGCTAATGTTCTGGCAATGTTATAAACAACCATTCTTTAAGTAACCTTAATCGAATGCTTGATAATATACACTCACCTAAAGGATTATTAGGAACACCATACTAATACTGTGTTTGACCCCCTTTCGCCTTCAGAACTGCCTTAATTCTACGTGGCATTGATTCAACAAGGTGCTGAAAGCATTCTTTAGAAATGTTGGCCCATATTGATAGGATAGCATCTTGCAGTTGATGGAGATTTGTGGGATGCACATCCAGGGCACGAAGCTCCCGTTCCACCACATCCCAAAGATGCTCTATTGGGTTGAGATCTGGTGACTGTGGGGGCCATTTTAGTACAGTGAACTCATTGTCATGTTCAAGAAACCAATTTGAAATGATTCGAGCTTTGTGACATGGTGCATTATCCTGCTGGAAGTAGCCATCAGAGGATGGGTACATGGTGGTCATAAAGGGATGGACATGGTCAGAAACAATGCTCAGGTAGGCCGTGGCATTTAAACGATGCCCAATTGGCACTAAGGGGCCTAAAGTGTGCCAAGAAAACATCCCCCACACCATTACACCACCACCACCAGCCTGCACAGTGGTAACAAGGCATGATGGATCCATGTTCTCATTCTGTTTACGCCAAATTCTGACTCTACCATCTGAATGTCTCAACAGAAATCGAGACTCATCAGACCAGGCAACATTTTTCCAGTCTTCAACTGTCCAATTTTGGTGAGCTCGTGCAAATTGTAGCCTCTTTTTCCTATTTGTAGTGGAGATGAGTGGTACCCGGTGGGGTCTTCTGCTGTTGTAGCCCATCCGCCTCAAGGTTGTGCGTGTTGTGGCTTCACAAATGCTTTGCTGCATACCTCGGTTGTAACGAGTGGTTATTTCAGTCAAAGTTGCTCTTCTATCAGCTTGAATCAGTCGGCCCATTCTCCTCTGACCTCTAGCATCAACAAGGCATTTTCGCCCACAGGACTGCCGCATACTGGATGTTTTTCCCTTTTCACACCATTCTTTGTAAACCCTAGAAATGGTTGTCCGTGAAAATCCCAGTAACTGAGCAGATTGTGAAATACTCAGACCGGCCCGTCTGGCACCAACAACCATGCCACGCTCCAAATTGCTTAAATCACCTTTCTTTCCCATTCTGACATTCAGTTTGGAGTTCAGGAGATTGTCTTGACCAGGACCACACCCCTAAATGCATTGAAGCAACTGCCATGTGATTGGTTGATTAGATAATTGCATTAATGAGAAATTGAACAGGTGTTCCTAATAATCCTTTAGGTGAGTGTAAGTTATCTGTCTTTAATAACATTATCAAAGCATAATTTGAACACAAATATATATATTTATACATATTTTTTGGAGACATTTTGGACGATAGTCTGTTTTCTAAACGTTTTTACTTTTTTCAGATGGTTCATAGAACATTCAAAAGTTACGTTTCAATAATACTTGAAAAATTATAAAATAGAGAACATCCTTAAAGTTTTCTTTAAAGTTCACACTAAGAAAACAATGTTTAAAACATTAAAAAACTGGGCATTTGAAATGTTCTGAGAACATTCAGAAAAAAAACATTTTCACAACTTAATGGGAAAGTTAGCAAAACGTTCTTAGAACATATATTTGATAGCAGGGTAAGACCGAAAAACAGCTTAGACTGGTTAAAGGTGTAACTGAATAAACAAGTATTTCATGTGAGGTTTAATTTCCATGATGAAGTAATTGCTGCATTTGTGTTCATTTGAATGTGTTTTGAATGAGTTCACAATATAACTAGATACTGGAGGATCAGTGGCTATTAGCAAAGGAAACTTGGAAAGATTTGTGCACTTATTCTGAGACATTTCTGCTCACAAGCAATTCATCAAAGAAGAAATGGAAAACCTTTTTCTGTTTTTTCTTTTGATTTTCCATGGTGGATCCTCAACGATCACAAGAGTGCATATCCATGTGAGCAGCAAGAAAAACTGGGCAGATGCACAGTCTTATTGCAGGCAAAAATACAAAGACCTTTCCACCGTCTCTAGTACGGAAGAAAATGAGCGTCTCAGAGTAATGTTGGGGGGGGACAGTAATCATGCTTGGATTGGGATGTACAGGAACAATACAAACCTGGACCAGTTTATATGGTCTGATGGGGACTTACAAACAGACTTCTACAATTGGAAGTTAGGTCAACCTAATGAGAGAAACAGCAATCAAAATTGTGTAGAAGTTGATGGAAACGGATGGGCTGATTATGGATGTGAAAATGACCTGGCTTTCTTTTGCTATATGACTTTGCAGAGAGACAAAAAGACATGGGAGGAAGCTGTAGAACATTGCAGAGATAACTACACTGAATTGGCCAGTCTGACCGATAATGAGCATCTGCAACAGGCAGAAAACAATCTAATTGGAGAAACAAGTGTCTGGGTGGGTCTGCGCTTTGGCGCTGGACAATGGTACTGGTTGAACGCAGAGCCTGTTGGGATCGAAGTGTCACTGCCATGGTGCCCAGCCATACCTTATCGTTGTGGAGCCCGCAATGTAGCGACTAGGCAGTGGGAGAACAGAGACTGTAATGATAAGCTCAGCTTCCTCTGTTTCTAGATTTGAGGATGAGTGATAGAGGTACACATTTATTATTATTTTAATTCAGTTAATCAATTAATGTGCAAATTTAATCAAAATAGGATTTTACCTTCTTTCCAAATGTTTTGCAACTAGGAATGTTGTTTCATAAAGAGCTGAAACCTCTCCTGAGTAAATACGGATCTAAATCTTTCATCTTTTGTATAGTAGTGGTCAAATGTGATGTCCGGCTTAGGAAAATGGACATCTTCACCCTTTATTCAAATATTGCTAAAGATTTTGTAGATATATTGCGTAGTTGTACTTGGAGCAAATTGTTTTATTTGTGATAATGCAATGAAACATGCCAAATTGTGCAGACATAATTTTTGGCCAGGCTGTCGTTGAAAGAATTTATGAACACATGCATGCAAAAACAAGAGAGAACCAATGAAATATTAATAACTGTAGTAAATGTATGCTTTTTTGTGTGTGTTTTTGTTTATGCACTTTTTGTTAAAGGGCAAAGTTAAGTATTTTGTTGTTCTAAAATATAAAATATTTCCCCTCATATTTTAATGGTATAAGCAAACTGGTCATTAAATAAAAAATAACAAAATGACTACTTTTATCCACTAATGTATTTCTTCACCTTGGAGTTACAAGGTTTACAAACAAAAAACGTTATATCTATGCAATCGAATGGAATGCAAAATCTTTGAAGCTCAGTATCTCAAAACGGCTCAGAATGCAGAGAGAACCTTATGAATGCTTCAGATATTTTCACCAAAAGGCTGTTTTTCTGTTACAGATTCCTAAGACTCTCCAGCATCCAAGATCCAGAATGTTTCTGTTGCAACACATTTTTTATCTTCTTACTTACTGTAGAATTTATGTAATAACATTTTGGTTGCCATGACTGGTTAGAGAGATCTTTAAAATCTTTTTTTCCAAGTCTCCACATGGAACATAACTATACTGTAAAAAAAAAAAAAAGAATAAATTAAATAAACAGTAGAAATACATACATTAACACATTTTTTTTCTTTTTCGTTTGCACAATGTAAAAAATATTTTTTCTAAATTTTAAATAAAGATTACTGGAGCACTTTATATATATATGTATATATATAAGCTAATAAATTTTTTAAATGTCAGGTTTTAGTAAAATGTCATGTTTTTTGCTCTTTCTTTGTAATTAATTGAGAAATTTACTAGCAATTTCTGATTTTTTCCCCCCCAGTGCCCTGTTGCCAGTTTAGAGCTGCAGGTGGACAGTTTGTAGTTTCCTAATTGGTATGACAATGTTCTGTTTCAAAGATCTGCATTATAGCTTTCAAATTAAAATGTTTGATTAGAGCCTTTTTTGTATTCTTTCCATGTTTCATGAATAAAGATATTTGAATAACTATACTGCTTAATTATTATTTTTTTTTTTACTAAACACAGATAAAACCTTACTTTTAGGTCCTACAACAGTCACAAACTGTTCCTCATATTCACTGTTATCTTTGACCAATTGCACACTTTTGTAAACCATAAACATTCATCTACAATTCAGTATAAATAATTTTTTTTCAATATATATGTTTGGCCATGTAACGTATCCTGCAAGACAAAAAGTAATATCATCTCTCCCGTATCTGATTGGGTGCCACCTCCTGGTATTTATTTGCATCTTTCAAATTTTTGTGTTGTGTGAAACGCATCAAAGCTTACAGATTCTATCACAAGCGCTACCTCTGAAAAAATCCTCTTTTACCTGCTCAAGTGGCAAAAGTTTCTTTGTTTGGAAGATATGTCATTTGTATGATCAGAGTGGGCTGGCAGTTTTGTGTCCCTTTAATACTCTGATTAATATAACAAGCATACAATGCATGCTATGAGGAAGTGATGTACACGTGTAAAATACTAAACCAGGATTATTTTGATATCAAGCATGATACCAGTAAGGTTACATCTAGTAGTTCTGTCATGAAGCATGCATAAAACAGTATACAATACTGTAACAGACAAAATGTTACTTGTTTTATTATTGTATTTTAGCTCCCCTATTCTTGTTGATTGCCTATGTTATTTATTTGGGTCACTTGTAGTACCATTAGGAGCAGCTTGAGGGTGCTAGTGCCTGGAGGTAACCGGACATCTAAGCTTGGCCACCATAGAGTAAGTTTGTTAGGTAAAGGGATACCTCATCAAATATTCTTTACCTCATGGTTAAACTCACGCTACCTTCTTGCTTTTCTAAAGTCCTTTGTTGAGAACTCTTTGAGTTTCTGCTCATCTGTGAGTATGAATTAACTTGTATACCTGATGTTGTGTTTGTGAAATAAGGTCACTGATGTTGGCTTTTTGCTTTCTTTCTAGAAAGGACTTTTTAATGTCACGTGTGCCTTATCCTTCTGTTCCTCGTGAGAGCTTTTAATGGTTACTAGAGACATTGAATCCCAGTTCAACTCAAGCTGGTAGCGAGGCTACAGAGCATGGCCTTAACCCACACGGCGCTGTGGACGACTCAACGAACAACGCTGATTGCGATCATTTCTCTCATTGTGGATTATAGGATTTCAAACATTGCATCGCTACGGTGGCCGAGAGAGCTCAACGTGCTGCAAATGAAGAAAACATCTTCATCAGTTTGACAACACATGCGCTGCAAATGTCCACAACACTTACAAATAGACAAACGTGCTGCAAATTCCACAACACTGACAAATAGTGAAACGCGCTGCAAATTCCACAACACTTACAAATAGTGAAACGCGCTGCAAATTCCACAACACTTACAAATAGACAAACGCGCTGCAAATTCCACAACACTTACAAATAGACAAACGCGCTGCAAATAGCACATACCAGGCTCAGCGATCTCAAGTCCTCCTGCGATGATCTGAATGATGATGATGATGACGGTGACGATAATGATTAGGCTACTTTTAGAATTATATTAATAATTTAATTTGCCCCGCAATAATTTATAGTGCATCATGCATAACCGACGCGATGAGATTAGCTAATTAGAAAAACTCAGCTAAAGTGAAAGTAAAAACTCAGCGAAGAGCTCTACTTCAACATGTTCTGATAACTATTTAACCTTAATTTATTTCTTAATATTTCTCTTGTGGCCCATACGTATTGAAAAAAAATGAAGAGATATAGGTGTTACTTTAAAAAAAAAAAAGAAGTAACATCTATATCTCTTTTTTTTCAATACATATGGGCCACAAGAGAAATATTAAGAAATAAATTAAGGTAGTGTTATCAGAACATGTTGAAGTAGCTCTCATCGCTGAGTTTTTACTTTCACTTTCTGCAGTGAATAATTGACTGGGATTTGAGACATAAAATCAAGTAAATTATTTAAAAATATATATTATTTATTATTAATCATTTTATTAATAATATTTTAACGCAAAATAATATCCCCCAAATCGTTTGTCCTGGCGCCGAGACTGGCACAGACCACAACGAAAATGTTATAGAGAACACATTGACGTACCTGTCTGGGACAGCTGGCTGGGATTGTTCGTGTTTACTCTTAGGTGGTGTGCACCTGAAAGGTGAGTTTTTTTCGTTTTGTTTGTTAACGTTCTGATCTGCATTATGAGCAGTCCTATTTGCAGCGCGTTTGTCTATTTGTAAGTGTTGTAGAATTTGCAGCCCATGTGTTGTCAAACTGATAAAGATCTTTTCTTTATTTGCTGGTGTTTTTTCTATTGGCATGTGTTTTCTTCATTTGCAGCGCGTTGAGCTCTCTCGGCCACCATACATCGCACTCAAATAACCTTGTGGATTTAAAGCTCATTTCATCTTCATCAACACTTCAACTCATCAAAAGACTGGACATTCAAACGCCAAGTTTACTTCATCTCATTGACTAATTTAAAAGAGACAAAGCTTGCTTTCGAGTTTATTCATTGACTTTGTGGCACATGTATATAAGCACTTGTGGGGAAAATAAAATAGGTTTAAAAGATCATTTGTTTTGTGAAGAGGTTTTTATATCAGTACATGTCAAAAATCTGTTGAACCCCTCAGAGTAACATCTAAAAAACAAAGGAGGTGTTACAATACAAAAAGGCAATATACAAAACAGTAATAATACACAATGTCCTGTATATGCATGTTCATTTATAGAAAGGTTTGTCTATGTATTAATGGAGAGAATTTGACCTTTAATGGGCCTGCTTTGACCTTTGCTTGTTACGGTCTTGAGGGGTCTGTAGGATTATTCATTAAAAGTAGGGTAGGCAATTTTGGAGCAGCTAGCAATAGCAAGTTAGCTTTGAAAGCATGAGATCCCAAAGCCACACCTCATCCGAAACACATGAACGCACACAGCAGATTCTGCAAAGCATAAAAAGACGAGAGATGGTGTTAAATTACCTCATGTCTTAAAGCACATAACATTGCAATTCAATTCAGATGTTGACTTCTGTCTTACTTTTTGGCCCCATCATGTGGCCCAAGTATGTCACCGATTTACTATTACTAACAGTGGGGCAGTCGTGGCCTAATGGATAGAGTCGGACTTGTAACCCAAAGGTCATGGGTTCGAGTCTCAGGTCCGGCAGGGATTGTCGGTGAGGGGAGTGAATGTCCAGCGCTCTCCCCACCCTCAATACCACGACTGAGGTGAGACCCTTGAGCAAGGCACCGTACCCCCAACTGCTCCCCGGGCGCAGCAGCAATGGCTGCCCACTGCTCCGGGTGTGTGTTCACGGTGTGTGTGTTCACTGCGGTGTGTGTGTTCACTGCTGTGTGTGTGTTCACTGCTGTGTGTGTGCACTTGGATGGGTTAAATGCAGAGCACAAATTCCGAGTATGGGTCACCATACTTGGCCACATGTCACTTCACTTTCACTTTCACAATTAAAAATGACACATAACTTGATAATAATACAACATTTGTCTGTTGTAGTACTTGGTGTGCTTTATAGTTTTGCATTTACAGTTTGCAAGAGTTGGTTTCTGATGATACATGAACTAAAAATATTGAAGGCTTGAGGTCATTCTTTTTACCGGTTCACACAGAATGGAGAGGAAGAAAATTCCCATGCCCCTGTCATGTTTTCTCAACAAGGTTACATATATATTTCTAAATAAGCAATTTTGAGTATTAGTATGTTTACTTATTCTCTTTGACATAAAATACTTTTTTTGTGTGTGTCTGTAAAACCAATAAAAGTAACTCAAATTCCAGTCCACCCTATTACAATGTTGATACTTACCCATTCAAATCTTAAACAAATGCCCTAAATCACATGACTTGAAGTGACATCATTTTTGGAGAGAAAGCAACTCCAGGGATAAAATATTTTTTCTCTCTTTTCTTTTGTTTTTAGTCATTTTCACAGATAACAGTGTGAACGGGGATCTTTTTGACAGTGTTGTAGTCTGTATGCAAAACTTTTCTGTTTTTAGTACATCATTGTCATGTAAATGTACCCTCAAATGCAGGACTGACAACCATATTCTGCTGCTGTGTGAATGTGGCCCTAGAATTTAGATGAATCTAGAATCTGACATACACAGCAGAAAGGAAAAGATAGCAATTAACAGGAGAAATTAGTGTAAAATGTTTCCATCATTTATATTATATTTTAGCAAAATATCATTGGCAGAAGTATTATAATTTTAAATATCGAAATTCAGATAAATAGCATGATTGCAAGTATGATATTGCTTTTGTACAACAGTTCAATAAAAGTATAGAATAACTTGCTTCTCCGAGTAACACACATCAGTGATGTTTTGCTCCTGAATGAATCAGCGTTTTTGGAGAAATTGGGTGAATGAATGCATCAATGGCTGCATTCTAGTTAGCCTGTGTCCTTTCTACAAGTCCTTCTGAGGTTTCTAGACTAGACTCCTAGCTAGTGTAAAAAGGCTTTGCCAAAAAGATGGGCTATTTGCACTTAGTGCAAATAGACATCCGCTAAAGGCAACATAATTAATGCAATCATATCCAAAAAAAAAATATTTGTACCTCTGCAGTTCAGTTTTTTTTCTGTAAGTATGCAGAATGAAGGACAAGAATCAAAGGCTGCTTTCCAAGGATCCTTCAAATTAAGATGGCCTTCAATGGCACTTTATGATGTGGCAGCCTAGGTGCAGCCTTATTAGGATACAGGCTTCTGATTGAGTAGTCTCGTGTAGCTAGACCTTCAGACTGACAGCAGAGTGGTCTGTGGGCATGACGTCAGTGGTTGAGACTGCCAATTGAGAAACACCCAAAGACTTACTCATAAAGACAGTAACTTGTCACTTACTGGCATATTGATGCAACTTCATACAGCACTGCCATCTGACTGCATGGAGTGATCAACAGCTGATGGATTTATTTTGGAGTGGTTTAGACCCACAATTCACTCTGTGGACACCACCTGGAAATTCCAATATGACCCTTGAGTGGTATCTGGACTCTGTTCTGAGATGGTGTGGCTCACCAAATACGGTCAGTGAGGTTAATTTCGCTAATACCAACACCATTCTGTCACAGCCATCCCAGCACACTCCAGCTCTATTGGTACCTATTATATTCATCTCCGAATCCATTCCAGTGTTTGAAGACTCCGAGTTCATTCCAGGGATTGAAATGTCTGAATCCGGTCCAGTGAGAGACATTCCAGAGTCTTGTCCCATCATGGCCGCCCTTCCAGAGTCTCATCCCATCATGGCTGCCCTTCCAGAGTCTCGTCCCATCATGGTCGCCCTTCCAGAGTCTCATCCCGTCATGGCCGCCCTTCCAGAGTATCGTCCCGTCATGGCCGCCCTTCCAGAGTCTCATCTCGTCATGGCCGCAATCTCTGAGTCTCGTCCTGTCATGGCCACCACGCCTGAGCTCTTCCACCCTGGAGGCTTCCTAACCTGCCAGAACCATATGCTCACCTGCCCAGGACTCCAGGGTGCCTGAGTAATGTCAGAATTATGTATTATTTTAGGTCAAATTGATTGTGGTTGTACTTTTCCTTGCTCCGGTTTACTGTTATTATTAGTAGATTAAAAGACTTTCTATGTTTCTCCTTCGTCGTGTGCTTTATCTACAGCCACACAACATGACTCTGGTCTTGTCTTGAACGTATCCCAGGCCAATCAAAGTCATGTAGCACTGATTTAGAGGCATCAGTCATAATCCCACAGATGGTAGCTTCGCATCAGTGGCTCCTCAGCCAAGCACATGCACCAAACATCAGTAGTGTAAAACTAATCTGTCTCACAATGGTCTAATGGTATAGGCTTTTTGTGTACAATTATTATCCCTGTTGTTTTAGGTTATATTTCATATCCATATATCAGTAGGCAAATATATCACTTGGAAATCACACATTGCTCTTAAATTTCAAATCATCATTTGACAGACATACCAGCATTTTTTTTGTGAGTGTGTGATAAATCCGTGTTTGCAAACTTTTTTTGATATTGACAAATTCTAAAATCTAAAATAAACTAATTTTATTATAATAGATTTTTCTCTTTTATTTTAATTGGATACTTTCCATCATGCAAGACACTTACCATTCACATCCTTTTACAGTCTTTAATAATTTCTGCTAAAAAATGGTCCTTGATTGGTCCAGACTTTAAAATTGAGAGGGTTTTATTTATAGATCTAAGTTTTGTTCTCAAATAATAATAATTAAAAAAATCAGTTCAGATCAGTATTTTATATCCTTTCATGTATTTAGTAAATATGATCATGTCAGCCATCATTTTGCAAAATAACACACCTCTTTATTACCTGAACAATATGAGCTGTTACTGATATCAGGTCAGAGTGCAGAAACTCTGTGATGAACTTCACAATGATTGAATTCTCTTTTAGCCAGTCTTATCCAGCACAAAACAAACAAACAAACAAAAAACTCTATAGTTTCCCATTAGACTGAATGGTTATCCAATTGCCTTACTTAATAATTTTTATTACATCCTGTTGTCAAAGTGTATTTAGTAATTCTCCTATGAAAATTTGAGAGAAATACTTAATCCTTTGTTTAAAATTTTATTACATGGTCGTGCAAAACTTTACGTGAGTTTGCACACAAGTGTACATAATCTAGTTTGTCTAAGGGTGGGCCCAGATATCACTTTATATTGATTTGAATGTCTTTCAAATGATTTATACATAATATAGACACATTACACACCATCATCTTAGAGGTTCACAACACAAGCCTCATTCTATCAACGCCTCACTGGAAAGATGAAACCGTCCATCAGTCTCCTGATTGTCATCAGTGGACTGACTAAAGCTTTGATTAGAAAGCATTTCTATGTGAATATCCAAAAGAACTGGACTGATTCTCAGAGACACTGCAGGAAATATTATAAAGATCTGTCAACAATCACAAATCAAGAGGAACAAAGGATGTTTATACAGCTAGGAGGTGTGGGATTACAAATTTGTACTATGTTATATCTAGGTTCCAATGTAATAGTATATGAACTGAAAACTTTATGTACATTGTGTTTTACATTTTGAGGTAAAGATAATGACATTCTAAAGGAGGTGTCTGAGACATTTACCTTTTGTCTTCATGCACTTCCTGACCATGTGGCATGACCAGCTCAAGATACAGCTGTGCTTTTGTCTCTATGATAATGTAAATGTAAAGGTATAGGTGATACTGCCAGACTGATTGGATTAGCACCTATGCATTTGAATGACACAGTTATGCTGATTAGATCATGGCTGGGAAATGTAGGGATTGGGCTGATTCCTGCACTGCATTTGCATGCTTTGTTTAGACTGTCTCCACCCCTACTCTATGGATCCCTCCCCCTAAAATGTATATAAACTGAAATGTACACTGCCTTAGAAAGATTTTGGATGACTACAGCGACGCACAGCGTGTTTCTCAATAAAGAGTAACTTCTGCTTCAAGAGATCCCAAAGTCTCCTGGTCTATGCTTCGACGAGGGAAAAAAGTTTCCAACAGAGGCTATTACAAGTGGATTGGTCTGTATAGGAACAAATCCAACATTAATCAGTTACTGTGGTCTGATGGAAATTCACTTTCTTTCTCAATCTGGGAACCTGGTCAGCCCAATATTCTTAATGGAAATCAAGGTTGTGTAATCTCCAGTCTCGGGTGGATGGACTATAACTGTAATAAGACATTTCCCCTTTTCTGCTATAAGATGGTCTTCAGTCTTGTTAAACAGAAGAGGACATGGGATGAAGCTCTGCAGTACTGCAGGACTCACCACACTGATCTGGCCAGCATGACCACTGAGACACAATTACAGATAGTAAAAAGTGAGACAAGGGAGTCCTAGACAGAAAGTGTGTGGACAGGCCTGCGTTACCTGGTTGGAGAATGGTTCTGGGTCAACAACGAGCCTCTGGGGAATCAAATCTCACTGCCAGCATGCCCAGCTCAACCCTGTCGTTGTGGAGCGCGCAACACAAACACTGACAAATGGGAGATCAGAGACTGTGTGGAGAAGCTCAACTTCACCTGCAACTGAAAACAAAGGTAAGTGAAAAGTAGTTTTGTCAATGAGCTTTAATAAATAAGCGAATTAAACATGCTAAATGTTGTATGTCCATTTAACATAATAATATTTTTTAGGAATATTACCTTGATGATGTATTTGAACTGAAGAGGAATATATGCCTATCATGGAATGTACTACATATTCAATAATTTATGATATGCTTGTTTAGACTATTTTTGTAAGCAACATTTATGCAAAACCTTATAAGTCTGTTGTATCATCAAAAAATACTTTCTTAAATGTATATAGCAGTAGATCTGATATCATCACGAAGTCTGCTTGGTCTAATATGCTATCTGAAATGTTAGGCTTTTAGTGTAAAATGAATTAAATGGTTATTATTGCTGTTTTAAACTGTATTTCATAAATACATTAAAGGGAATTCCAGCAGTTGGAAATCACACACTGGCATGTGGTTAAATTACATAGGCTGACTTTTCTGTTTTGTTTTGTTTTTTTCATTCCAAGAGCCACATTTTCACAGTTTGTTATTGTGTGATAAATTTGTGTTTGCAAACGTATTTTTACTGTTTATGATGTTGACAAATTATCTGAAATAAACTAATTTGTTTCATTTTCAAACTTTAACAGAATCATAACAGACTTTATACTCTACCTGCACAGAAACATCATTACAGTGTACATGTGTTATTTTCTTATTATTTATATAAATTTTATTTTTTTTATATTTTGAAATAGCTATTTTGTTTAATTTTCATGTTAGTTTCTTTTAGTATTTTTGTTATATTCTTTTATCATTTGTTTTTTAGTGTTTGCTTTTTTAAATATTTCTAGCATTCTTTTTTTTTATTTCAGCTAGTTGTCAAGACAACTTTTCTATTTTTTGTTAATTTAAGTTTAAGTTTTTTTATCTAATATTTATATTTTATTTTATTTTATTTCGATTCACCAACAGACTGAGCGTGATTCACAATATACAAGAAAGTATTTTTAATTTAANATTTAAGGTAGTCAGAGTTTACAAAAACATTTTTACTTTGACATGTTTGCCTTATATCTTCCAATTGCTTGGAATTGGTGATTGCCTCGTCATCCAACTGCCTTCCCTAATTATAGGTAATTATAAGAGTTAGCAGTTTTCTGTCAGTATTCTGCCCTGGAATCCTTCTCCTTATTGTCCCCTCCATGTGCTTGGGCCCTCAATATACAAGCCCTGACAGTTTTTATTAGCCGCTGTTATCAAAGTAGATTCCATGACTTAACAATTTGAATGTAACACTTGATCCTTTGTGTAATATTTCAATAAGTATTGGGCCTTCAAATCATGACATCTTGTTCAATTAATATATATATATATATATATAATATATAAATCGCTTCTACTTTTT